>JBAMYA010030277.1:0-16022 GCA_037176975.1 Arrhamphus sclerolepis | reverse complement strand
CTATCTATCTATCTATCTATCTATCTATCTATCTATATATATATATATATATATATATATATATATATATATATATACACACACATATACACATCTGTATGTATATATATATACATACATGTATAGGATTTGTAGGATATTTTACTACACATCACATTTCTAGTGTAGTTATAGAAACACGTAGTTGTTTTACATCTGTCTCCCGCTTCCACAATAGATGAAACTGAACAATCGAGGCTCATTGTTAAAAGTTGCCAGATTCTCTCATCTCATGTCTGTTTTGTTTGTGTTTTTGTTTTTTATAGTCTGTTACCCACCCTCACCTCATTGAGTCCTGACCTGAACTGCAACAGTCTGTACTTTTATGCTGCCAGACAGCAGGCCAGACTGCAAGTGTCGTCATGGTAACAAAGTACAGGATGGCTGCATTTAGAATCGAAATGGGCAACCTGGAGCTTGATCTAATCTGGGATACATTGCCTGTCTGGTGCTGGCAAGCAAAGGCAACAAGAGGCTGAACTATTTGAAATCAAATGTTTCAGTGTGTGTGTGTGCTCTTATGCCTCTCATTTCTTATTTGTGGTTTTTGATTGATGCAATCATACATTCAGTCATTTTTTTCCCCAGTTTTAAATGATTAGTTTGATGCATACCTTGAAGGTGTCATCCAGACTTTTATCTATTATTAACAACAAGTCAAGCCACACCATTATTTACTGATGTTATCAATGTTCACTCTATTATTTAGGACTTATAATGTTCTTCCAAACATTGCCAAATTTCAGTCTTACCTCTCAACCTTTTAGTTCAGGGATAATAAATTATTAAAGATGATTTGCCTTCATTTAGGGTTCATTTGGGAAATTCACATTATCAAATAAAACTGTAGGCTTTTCTAAACCTTCTTTTATAGATGAAACTTTCGTAAACAGATCCACAAGATGGCAGCATCTGTCCTTATGTCAAAACAGAGCATTCTGTCTGTCAGTTATAGGAAAAGTTCTGCATCTAAAATCCCACATAATTAGAAAGGAGATCATACAAAAATGTGATTAAAAAGTCTGATTTGACTATTTTCTTTTCCCTACTCTTCTCCACTTTTTTGTATAAAATGCAAATATTTGTAATTACTTGTACGCAAAACTTTTTTTTTTCAATGAATCCATCTAAATTCAGCTTTGAAAGTAAACATTCACAAGTAAACTTATGAAAACCAGAAGACAGAACTCTGCTCTCTTTTGCAGGCTTGTTTAGAGCAATTTGCTTCCCTAATTTTATTCAATATAATGTAAAGTAGTTTTGTAGATTGTCTTTAGAAAAACTGACTATGAATATTATAACTAACTTGAAAATGCAGCGTTTATATCTGTATTGGGAATGTATACACGTGACAAAAATAAGTGCAATAATAAACTCCCTTGAGGAAGATAAAGTGAGGATTGAAAATGAATGAACTCAACTTCCTGCACTGTTTGTTTTCTTTTCTAAATTTCTATATATCATATAAACTTCATTATGATCGACTTTTATTTGGTCCAAACATTTTTCCGATTGAGGGAATCACAATCAAATTGACACCTTCAGTTTTTTTCTCCCTTTTTTTTATTTACACTCACTCTCTATATCTGTTTAACATCTTTTATACCATTTTACATTATTAAAGCTGGGTTATCTTAAGCTTTATCCTATTTTCATTTACCACATATGACTATAGTATCTCAAATGCAACTGTGGCATTCAGTAGTTGCCTCTCCTAACAATAGTAGAATAAAGATTCCATAATAATAATAAATTTACTATAGCTGTGTTAAAATGTTCACTCTAAATATGCTCTCAGCAAAATGCATCTGCATGCATGTATATGTGTGTGTGTGTGTGTGTGTGTGTGTGTCTCAGGGAGACACAAAGTGCAGAGGATCTTATGTAATGTCACCTTCTATGTGTGTTAGTCTTCACAACCAGCAATAAAAAGCTCCCTCCTCTGCAGCTAAACAAAAAGCTTAACATCCGTAAAGGCAACAGTTCAGTGCCAGGTTGTATAAAAGTACACATCAAATGAGTGAGGCAACGTAAATCCTTTAGTCCCTCGTAAATAGCTTTAATACACCCGAGGCGCGAAATCACTTGACCTACGTTAGCCCTGCTGTTTGGGGGCTTTCTGGCTGACTGAGCGGTGTGGAGCCAGCCCTTCTCCCTCCATTCTCTGGCTGTCAGTCCAGGTAATAGTCAAGGTCTTATTAGAGACAATGCTTGTGCTCATTGGCTTCAAACTTTCATCTGCTGGATTTCAGCTGCTGAGGCCACACTTTCCAATGCTGCCAGTGACCAACATTTATTCATTCTCTCTCTCTCTCTCTGACAATTTGGGAACAAGTAGATGAACATGAACTTTCTTACCAATGAAAGATAAGTTGTTTTTTTTTATTATTATTAATCTACAATCTCAAAAGGAGAATCAGAGAGAATCCTTCAGTGCACTTGGATGTGTTGCTGTATTAAATGACTAGATGCAAGTGAGGGAGGTGTTTCATTGAGGAAAAGTACATTTGTAGGTTTTAAAGTCACTGGCAGCTCAAAAGTATATGAATGTGCAAAACTTGAACTATTCAATCCCACCATGCGTTGTAATTAACTTCCAGCTTTACTGCAATCAATATGTACTTCGCCAGGTAAAATGACGTAAAGCCACAGACTGATGGATATCTTTGGGCATGTTTTTGTGAATTTGTTTTTTTCTTAGGAATTTGATCTTAACAGTTTTCTGACTTGTCTCACTACAGTCATCTCTAGCTGTAGATCAGGCGACTGAGCTCGCATGGACACCAATAATCTACTGGCTCAATTTGTTTTCTTTTCAGAGAATTAGTACGAGGTGCTTATTTATAGTCATTCATTTAGATGACCAGGTGTTCAGGCCTAGTGCTCTGCAATCACTTAGCTTAATCTGACACCACTTTACCAGTATGAACTGAACTGTATCAGGACGGTAAAATGTCCAAGGTCTTTCTTACTCTCTTGTTCTTCTGCAGGTAAAACCTTGCCATTAACCATAAAGATTAAATCAATATAAGGTGCCAGATTTCCGTGTTTGTGTTGTTGGCTCCATAATCTTGGAAAGTTGATGGCTTACTGTGACTACAGACCAGCTTTGGGAACGTCCGCAGAGAATCAGTGAGTCATGCAACTACCAGGAATTGTGAAATGGTTTAAGGTATGAGGTTTATCCTAGCCAGATTTCAATGAGGTATGCATTGTATATACACATCAAGTACACACAGTAGACGGGCGTGCCTGGTTTCACAGTCTTTGTTGCACAGAGCTGCTTCTTCACAATATTGAAACTGTGGTACCTAAAGTAAGCTTGCTTTGTAATGAAAACTGTCACTCATCTTGAATATTTGTCGCTGCCCTGGCAGCCAGCTCGAACTTGCTTGGGTTACTGAGCATATGAGTGGCTGAAGGGCTGTGGACAGCTGCACCGAGGGGAAAAACTCTTGACAAAGCTGCATTTATCCATGGTTGAAGCTGCATGGGAGCTTGACCACTGGAAATAAAGACACAGTATGTGAGAGTGCCCAAGGAACTGCCGTCACAGCCAGTTGTCACTGGATAGAAGAACACAGCTGTTAGCCATACTGCTCTGCAGTCTAGACTCTCCATGCTTCAGCTTCATGTCGTCTGAGCATCCATAAACAGTAGCTTACTTTCAATGCCAGGTAGGAGGCATCAACATATGTGTTGGATTAGAGTTGATTCACAAACCCGATGATGAATTAAGAGTACATTTTTTCTTGATGACTGACAATGAACTACAAAGAAGTTTGAGCGCCAAAACGTCTTTGTTAATCCTTTAAAAAAGATTTTGGTTTGAGAAAAGTTTTAGTAGTTCTCTCTTTTCAAATAAATTGTGCTCCAGTTATATTCACTCTTCCTGAGCTGGCTGGTAGAGCCACATGAAGTGTTTCTGAGGACACTGAAGTCAGCTTCCAGTGCTTAAAAGATTAAAGGCCTATTCCACCACATTTTAGAACAATAAGACCATTTTATAACAGTCCCAGATTAAAAACACATGTAAATTGCTCAAACCTGGATTAGATTATGCCTTAGATAATAAGGAATGTGTGAAATGCAGTTTCTGATTTGTGAAACAGACATCTAGGTCAAGGTGCTCTAAATGTTTTGGCCTTCACCACCTTGAACTATAAAACGTAAAATGAATTTGATCAGCTGTTTTCTCAGGCGTCCAGTCAATATAGAACTTCATGTCTCATTATTTATATATTTTTTCTTTTATAGGTGAACTTAACTTTCTTCCACAAAACAATAATAATGATAATAATAATAATAAGTATGACAAAACGTCTCTTAAATTTCTACAAAGAAATTTATTGGCTTGGTCTTTAACTTATAAACTAGCTTCAGTCCGCATAAATATGACATAATGCCTATGTTATTTATAAAAGTAAAGATCTTCTAAAAGCATTGTTTTGATTCGAATACTTTTGATGAGTCAGTTGTTTACCCTGAATGTCAAACTTTCCTCCTGCCTGCAGTCATTATTACAGTTTTATAGGAACTGGGGTGAATGAAAGTCTCCCTACCTTGGGTGATGGGTATGATGCAAGTATTGAGTATGTACTACTATCCAAAGCATAATCTAATCCAGGTTTGGGCAGTCTAGGTCTTGTGGTTTTATACTAGGATCTAGTCTAGCGTGGTCTGTCAGTCAAAACTGAGGAAAATTGATCTGTTTTGCATTTTCACAAATCAGAATAAGGTTTGTTGAATCAGAAACTGTGTTTTCTATATTCCTTACTATCTAAAACATAGTTTAATCCAGGTTTGAGCAATTTACATGTTGTGGTTTTTGATCATCTGTCTTTTTATCTGCAAACATGCAAGCTAATAAAACGAGGGAACGTTTTACTTAAAGAAGTGCACTATTTAGTAAAACAAGAGAGCATTTTCACAAATCGAGCACATGTTTTGTGCCCCTCAGGGGTTCCGTTGGATGCACTTAGATGAGTGCAGTCTCCATTTTCTGTAGCACCAGTCCTCAGATTTAGCTCCTTCTTTTGAGAAAACCTATTTTTGTAAAGACTGGCAAGTCCACCAACTGAGGAAGACCTGTTGCACTCCCTTTACTCTTAACTTTATTTGCTCTCACTACTCTTTTATTCAATTCAGTTCAATTCAATTTCGTAGAGTGTACGCATTTACGTCACTTCTCTTCTAGGCCACGCCCCTCTCAGTTGCATTGAGCAGCAAAACAAACCTCACTCAACTGGGCAAAGTGCAGCAGTAAAAACAGCGAGACCGGGAAAAATCTGGAATATGACATGAAATTAAGGACAACTGGACTCAACATTGTCCCGTACGAGCAACCAAAGAACAAGTGCTTGACATGTGGCCAGAAATCGCGTATCCTGACATATCCTGACAACGCCGGGAAAATACACAATGCAAAGCCTGAAAATTACTGATTAAATGACTGACTACTGGTGTGAACTGTTACCTGGTATGTTTCTCACATTCATCGGAGCCGTTTGACACATTTCACAGATGTTAATTAAGTTTTACATTGTTCTAAACAGTGTTTTTTGAGGTTATCTTGCATAGTTCCCTGCACTGTTTTCATGTTTTAGGTTGAAATGTGAGACATAACCATATCTAGATTGACTTGATGGTTTTTAAAAACTATTTAAATACCTTTCAGTAAAGAGTTTGCAGAATATAACAGTCTTGCTTTACACACACTATTTATGCAAGCATTACAGCGCAGCTTTTTTTTCCTTTTGAAAAAAGACACCAATCCATCTGCTTCTATTTTCTTTCCTTTTGGTAGCCTGTAAAAAGATAGCTCCAACTGCTTTTTAAACCTGCTCATACAATCATTCATACTCCATCTCTTCTCAAGTTTTGACATTATTGTTAAGTTTAGACGGTATTTAAGCCAACGCCACCACTCATCCCCACCTTTCTGCCACTCAGTGGGGGTAACCACAGTGACTTCCGCTGACTGTGACGTCATGTGCATACCCTTTATTTATAAAGCATCTATTTACAACCAACATTTAAGAAGGTTGTAAATAGATTCCATGTCTTAAATGTTGGTAGAGCTGCTTTTTTGGCCAGAAACACCAGTATGATCTTACTTCCTTGGTAATAATTCACCTAAAGTGAGCTTATGTCAAAGCCGTTTGTGTGTTCAGAGCACAAAACAGAACATGTGGCAAAATAATTGCTTATCTTGCTCACATTATTTTTGTAATTACTAGGCGCTAATACTGAAATCATGACTGACATTACTTGAACAGCCCTACCACACAGCTGCACTACTTCAACAGCTGTACACTTTTGAGTTATTCCTTCATTATTTCAAAGTCAGTCACTCACTTATTCACACACACAAACACACACACCCACACATAAGCACGCTTGCACACCTTCATGCACACACATGCATGCTTTCAAGGCAGGACTTCTGCACCAATATTCAGCCTTATATATGTTTGTGATCCCAAGGAGGAATGGTGGAGTATCCTCTTTGCTTTCCATTACTCTGTCCCCCTGAAGAGGTAGTAAGAGAGGTGAAACAAGGTAGAGACAACCTCTGTGTGCAAAGGTGGGTCAGCATCGATGAACACATCACTCTTGCTGACAATGCCACACTAAATCAGGTTGTTCAGGAAAGCCGGCATTTATGTGGCATTGAGCTGCCTCAGATCAGTTTGTATGGATCTCCAAATGAGAATAGAGGCTTAGAATAAAGGCTTAACAAAGATTTTGTTGTTCGTGTTGTTTAAAAAAAACAAACAAACAAACAAACAAAAAAAAACATTACTGTTGTGTCAAAATGACTGTGCTTAACTACACTGAGAGACAACCCTACATGCCTCATTCTGGATATCTGTCTGTACTCTGTCCTTGTTTGCATATTTTGTAGATAGTGTGGCTGTATAGTACACAATAGTTTTTATTAACTGAAGTACCTCTGAGCAACAAGGGAACACGTACAGGAAACATGACAGAAAGGGAATATATGTGTACACACTGCATATGGAGTAGATATGCACATGGGGGCTGAGGATGAACAAGTGACACAATCAGGGAAGACATGAGTAATGAGACCCAGATGACAATTATCATGGGAGACAGCAGAAGGAAGAGTGGGACAGGTGGGTGTAATAAATCACAGAACAGAGGCCTGACAAAGAAAGAAACATGACAAAAACCCAAGTCTAAAAACCAAAAGAAAAATCCATGACATCTGGCTCCCTTGTATGTCTCAGAATGACATATAGAACCAGCAGACAAGCATTGTTATTTTCTTCTAAGGAACTAATAATTCCAAGTAATTAAGGATTATCATTTACAGTTTTTTTGGATAATTCAGCTGTTCCCAGACCCATATTGCACCAACTCTTCTTTTGTCTCTTTATCTGCAAACATGCATACCCATTCTTAGATTTGAAAAGTTATGTCCTCTGTGTAGGTACAATGTAAGATCTTTTGTCACTTAATCAGAATAGCCTATGATACAGATTCACTCATTCAAATTTTGATTGCACATTGGAGCCAAAGCGTTCTTGAAGCTCAGGTCTGCTCGCTCAGAGGTTTTCCTCCTCACTCTGAGCTGTTTCTGCTCACATGCAGGTCAGAACATGTAAGTCTTTGGCGATGGAGCCAATGGAGACAAGACCCTATGTTAGAAAAATACATATATATACCTATATATTTTTCTTATGTGTGTTGATTATTACCATATTAATGCTGCATAATATCATACTAGACATTGTCTACTTCTGCTGAAATAAGATACTGAGAACATTACATGCGTGAGAAAAGAGCTGATAAAGGTTTGTGTGGCTGACTGGTTCACATAACTGGTTGGAACCAGATTACACTCAAGGACAGTAGCTGCACACGGGTTGATGCTGAATGATGATTGGATGCTTGAATGTTGGATGATAATGAATTTGTTACTGCATATAATCCACATGAGCTGAGCTGTACCTCACCACAACTTTTGTATGTAACCATACTCTGTGCTCCTTGCAAGTAAAACTATTTTTTATAAAAAATGATATTTTGATTCTGAGTCTGTTCGTGTGTTAGGAAACTTGGGTACGAACTAACAGCAACTTTTACATTCCTATTGCAGATCAGTTTCCTGACGAACTGGGTTTGCTTCTGTTGCATTACACGGGGTGTTATTGGAAAGTCGATGAAATTAGTAACGATGTGTGGGGTTGTAAGTGCCATAATTGTTTCTGTTGTGTCTGTAACAACTTCTTAAAAACAATAAAGATGATAATAAAGCTTCCACTTAATACCAGCTTTACTTCAGAACGGCAGGTTACAATGATGAGTATCAACACATCGCTGTGCAAATGTGATAAACTATTAAGTGTGCTGTAATGTACGAGGAGTTATAACTCTGATTAGATGAATAGTCCATACACTACAGTTTCCACGACAACTTGGTTAATTGTTGGTTGGGATGGTCCCAAATCATTGGCATTACACTGCTGCATCTTTCAGTGGTGGACGGGTGGGTGGTGGCAGACCGCAGTGGAAGGGCTGAGCAGTTCCACTGGCCAGCTCAGATGTCAGTCTAAAAAAGATGAATAATGGGCCGTTTGCTGTGCTTTAAGTCCTGTGATGTTTTCTACATAACTGCATGATGTAAATTAGGATTGTGCCAGCCCAAAATAACAGGCATTGCCTGGTGTACTAGATGGCCAGTCCATCAATGCCACTTTTCAGTGAGAAGGGGACATCCAACTAAAAGGAAGATCGTCAAGAGATCAAACTCAATCATTCAATTAAAACTTTATTCATAAAGCACTTTAACATAACCTTAAGGCAACCAAAGTATTGCACAAGTGAATAAAGAAATGCAAGATAAAATCATACAATAATAAATAAAAGCAGTCAGCAAGAACAACAAAGTAAACAATAAAAAGACAAAAAGCGCATGGACTGGTCTACTGATTGTGCTCTCTGGAGATATGTGATATGTATATGAAAGATGTGTTTTTAAAAGAGATTTAAAATTAATTCTGGCAGACCTCACAGAAAAAGGGAGATTGTTCCAGAGCTTAAGAGCTGCAGCTAAAAAGGCTCTGTCTCCCCAAGTCACAAGTTGAGTCCAGGAGCTTTTGATCTTCAGGTCTCAGAGCTCTCCAAGGATGATGTGTAATAGCTCAGAAAGATAAGGAGGTGCCAGACCACTTAAGCATTTAAAAAACAAGTGTTAAATTTTTAAGAAGAAACAGGCAGCCAATCAAAAGAACACAATACTGGGGTAATGTGCTCACATTATCTTGTCCCTGTTAACAGGCGGGCAGCTGAATTATGGACCAGCTAAAGACAGCAGAGGAGAGACTGGTCAATCCCACTATAAAGGGAGTTGCAGTAGTCCAGTCAGGAAAAAATAAAATCATGAATGACCCTTTCAAGAGCATCTTGAGGAAGATACAGTAAGGCTTCACACTTTGCTAATTAGCCTCTGATGATAAAAAACTAGACTGGACTACTGCAGTGATCTGTATACTTGAAGTTATTATCAAAAGATTCCTCATTAAAGGATGCTGAGATGAGTCCAGTTAGTCAACTGCTGCATTCTGTCAGCAGGTCAGTTTTCACAAAAACAATGACCCTTCTTTTATCTTCATTTAAGCAGAGGAAGTTCAACTCCAACCATGTTTTAAGATCCTGTAAACAATTCTGCATATTTTTCATATACTTGGTTCCACCAGATTTTAAAGGGAAATAAATCTGGATGTCATCTTGCACAACCATGAAATGACACATACATGTATGTAAAAATGGACCTCAGTGGAGGCAAGTAAAGACAAAATAAAATAGGGCCTAAAATGGATCCTTGATGTACACCATGTTTAAATGGGGTCTCTGTTTAAGAAAACTGATGCCTGTTCCAAAATGTACAGAAAAACTAATATCAAACAGGTAGGACTCAAACCATGTCATGACTGTTCCGGTCATGACAGTAAAATTTCATGATCCACTGTGTCGAAGTTAGCAATGAGATCAAGAAAAAATAAAACTGTTTCAGAATCAACATTTAAAAAAAAAGGCATGGCACACCCTGAGAAGAGCTGTTTCAGTGCAGTGAAACGTCTGGTACGACATGCTGTGTAGTATACAGTACATTCAGCATCATGTGACATAATATTGACAAATAATTGACTGACATGGCTACCCATTGAAAACAGACAGACAGATTATGCTGAAGAGACAGATGCAGGCCAAAGCCTAGTTAAAAAGACTTTTAAAAATTAAAAGAGACTAGAAATATAAATTACTAAGAAGTTCAGAAATACAAAGATTAAAATTAAGGCACATAAAAACATTTCAAAATCAAATAAAAAGAAATACAAAAAAACAGCTAAAAATGCAATACATATATAGATAAAACCAATAAAACTTTGAAATCAAAATAGGTTTTTAGACCATAACATCAGAGAACATTACGTAAAAAACAGACTGAATAAAACGCTTCTTTAGTGATGCAAACGCATGTACAATTTGGTCAAAAAAGAGAGAAGTAGTCGAACCATCATTACTTACAGTGCCAGATTGGCCAATGGGCCATTTATTATCAGTCCATCAGTTTTGCCCCCCCCCTCCAAAAAAAAAAAAAAAAAACAATAACTAAACTCTTCAGATCTGCATGATTCAGACAATTCATCCAGAATGCTGTGAAAAAGCGAGTCGCCAAAAAGTGTGCTGTTTGCATCCTTAATTTAAAGAATAATGGACCCTAAACTGTGTCCATTGTTTCACCAGAACCTATGGGTCCGGCTTCGTTCTTTTCTTGATCCACCCCTGGTCTAGCGCTTACAACTGAAGCCAGGATGTTCTCTAGGTGCGGGTTTCCTTTTGCCTCCACGATAATCTTGTTTAACAACTCTTCACACCCCGACTTCTTCAGCTCAATCACGAGCTTCTGAAATATGTAAAGCAGGGGAAAGGCGTACTCGATCAAACTCTCGTTGGGCTTCGGATGCCCAAACAGGAAGCCACCGGTATGTAGACCAAAAACCCGCCCACAGGAATCAAACACCGGGGAGCCGGAGGCACCGTGATACATGAAGGTCTTGTAGGTCACCAGGATGTTTGCATAAGGGTTGTTGTTGATGGTGTTCGTGAGTGAGTAGATGGGGAAATATTCTTTGGAGTCACATAAACTCTCATTGATGGCCCGTTCCCTGTCCTCTTTCTCAATGACGCAGGTGGGATCCATCTTCTTTGTTCCTCCTGCTGGGTGACCGATGATGCAGGAGGCACCGTCCGACGGTTGTGGACCGAATCTCTTCAGGAGCCCTGGTGGTACGTTACCAGGTTCCTGTCCTGCAGCTGTGCTAAGCTGAAGTACAGCATAATCATCATCCTTCCCAACACCTAACACCTTAGCTTTAAACTCCATCACTACTTTCCTTTTATCTCTTCTGAAGTGGAACTCAGCGGTTATATCTAGGTATTTACACCACTCATTTTGTTCCTGTTTCATCCACTCGTCAAATAAGTGGCGGTTTGTTAACACAAACTCGTCAATAAGCACAAAGCCCGTTCCATCAACTCTAGCAGAGCAAGTTTTATCGCATATCTTCAACAGACAGACCGACTCGCTGAGCTTCAAAACTTCGCCCACTCTGTCGGTTTCAGTGAAAGACTGGTGGATGTTTCCGAAGTTCTCCCTCCTCAGGTCCAGAGCTTTCTCGAAGGAATCACCAGGGAATCTGCTCTCCATCCATTTCTTCAGATCTGAAAACTGCTCACAGAGAAGTTTATAAATCTCCTCCACATCGATCCTGCTGCTGGTGTCATCCATCACTCTTTTTAAGCTTTTTCGTTCCTCAAACGCTTTGTGTATGATTTCTTCTATTGAAGCTTTCCTTTCCTTCTTCACCTCTAAATCTGGTTTCATTTTACTCTGGATCTGTGAAGTGTTTGGTGAACCTTCCTCGCTTTTCAGCTGCCTGTCCTGCTGTTTGTCTCCGGCTTTTTGTTTATTGCCATTTGCCATTTTCACATCCCTCTTTGGCACTGATATGCGGAACCTCTTGCCGTGCAGATTATCGACTGCTTCCGTGGACATGGTGATGGTTTGAGTCTCGTTGTTATCTGACAAGCTGAAGCTCCTGAGATCATCAGCGAAACGACCGTCTCGGTGCAGAGCCTCCTCGACCGTCACCCCCTTCTCCCCACAAACGCAGAAATACTGGAAATTTCTATGATAGTGATTAGGTTTGACTCTAAAGATCTCATTAGCTTTGGATTTGCTGTTTTCTCCACCTTCCTTGTCGATGAAGAACAAAGAATAACTTTCCTTTGGTAGGATATTGTTATCAGTTTCCCTCTGAGCTTGCACAGCCTCGGTGGACGAATGCAATACCAGACACTCCCCATCCTCAACACAACAACACGGGAAAGTTGTAGCAATAATCGGCGAGTTGGTCGTTTCGCCCAATTTGATGACAATGTTCTCGTCCGCACATTTAACTTTGTCACGGAACTGTTCTTCCAATTGTGACTTTATGATGTTCAGCACTGTTCTTGGTTGACGACAGTGTATGGTGTATTTTTTTTCGTCTGATTCAAATTTCACTTTGAATCCATGTGAATGTCTATCCTGCAGATAATCAGAAGAAGAAAATGTTTGTTAAAAATGGAGTTAAACAAAAAACAAAGCTAATGCAGCAATGTATGAATAAACTCACCAACTGCACGTTCTCCTCTTCAGCTTTTACTTTTCTTTCAGCCATCTGTGAACAAAGAGGGACATTTAATTTTTTTTTTTTTTTTTTTGAGAAAATTTAGTGTAACGTTGACAATCCTGTCAGAGCCCTGAGATCAACCAACCCGCTGCTCTTGACAGTTCCCAGATCTCGATTAAGGGGCAGAGTTGACAGAGCTTTTTCTGTTGCTGGTCCCAAACCCCGGAACTGTCTGCCTTTTAATATCAAGGGTCCATTTCAGAAAAGAGCTTCAACAAACTCCAAGTCAAAAAAATAACAGAGTCAACAAACAAGGTATGCTGCTCCATGGCAGCATACCTTGATCTAAACCTATCCACCTTTCGTAGTACGGGTTAGTCAGGAAGTTACTCCTGACGTGATCAAGTTACTCTCGAAGTTACCCCGATAAACCGGTTAAACTGGCTTCATAGTACAGGCCCCAGGTGGATCACAGACAGCCCTCAATGAGCAAACACACACTCCTCCAATCGGGAAGGCGCACCTGCACACTCAAAAGAATATAAGTTATGCCGCAGAAAAACAAAAACAGCAGTTGTAACAACATGCTGTATATCTCAGCATTTTGGTGCATTTTTTTCTAGCCGTTGTGCTACATGAACATCTGAGCAGATATCCAAGGGGCAGCGCGTTTCGTCAGAGCTCCAAGTTTAGTCGCGGCTCATTTCTCATTTCTAGCGCTGGCTACACGTCTATGCACACTGGCAAAATTAACTTTCATAATACGAGGGAAAGTTAAGGATTTTTATGAGATGTGGAGGCCCTTCATTCATTTCATGACCCTAACCCTGCTCCTGATCAGGTTTAGTTCAGACAGTCAGTTACCATGGTAAAAGGCTCAGAGTATCAATTTTACCTCGGTTTCTGAAACCAGCTCAACTGAATGCTCTGACTCAGAGTTCAGTAACCTCGCAGAAGAGAGTTTCCCTGAGTTCCAGTTCAACATACTCAGAGTTTCTACAGAACCTGCTTTGTGAAATGGACTCTGGATCTGCTCAGAGCACTGATCATTTCAAATCATTATTAAAAACGGTCTTTTTCTCACTGGCTATTTTCATTTATTAAAAGTTTTATCTTTTATTTATAGTTTTACACTTATAGTTATTTTTACATTTGTGGTTTTATAAAAAAAAATGTTTACACTTTTGGTTTTATATATTTATTTAGAGCTTTATTTTTTAACAGTTATATGAATTAATTAATTAATTTCCATTGTTTATGGTTTTATATTTTTACACTTTTCTTTTTCAATTCATTTATTTTATTTTTATAGTTTCATTTTCTATTTATTTATGTATTTAGTTTTATCTTTAATTTCTTTTTTAAAATTTTTTAAAATTGTTTTTTTTATTTAATATATTACATTTTTCATCTTTTTTACAATTGTATTTATTGATTATTGCAGTTTTAATTTTGTATTTGTTTACATTTTTGTTATTTATTTATTTTGTTCTATTTCTATTTTTTTACACTCATACAATTAATTAATTCATTTAATTTTTTTACAATTCTATTCATTTGGTTGTTTTTACGTTTTATTTTGTACTTATTTAAGCTTTATCCTTTTTCTGTTTTTTTTTTTTGTCTTACATTTTTTTAATTAATTGCTTTTGTTTGATTTATTCAACATTTTATCTTTAATTTGTTTTTAAAGTTGTTTTTTTTTTTTTTGTTTAACAGTTTCAGTGGGTTTTTTTTGTTGACACTATCTCCAGTTCGGTAAACGCACATTTAAGTTGGTGGCCAGCTTGTCAAACTAACAGAAGCAGCAGTCAATGAGCTGCTAGATGTCTTCTTTGTTCCGCTTGAGACTGGTTTCGTACATAGGCATAATATACGTAGACGCCTCATGACGTGTTGGAGCATAGTCCAGCATCGCCGCCATATTGGATGGGTCTCCTCACTCCAGGCAGCACCAGAACCAACTGGAGAAAATATGGAGCGAGCAACTATGCCTGTATTTTGTGCAATAACGGGCGCAGTATTGAAAGCAGACCACGTGGTATCATCTTTCACAATAATTTTTGTTATTTGACCATTTATAATATTATGTCATCATAACTAATGTTATTTGGCTATCAACGAAATGCTAACGGCAGTAACTGGTTCTCTCATTATCTCTTGCTGCTACTGATCTGATCCAGGTTCTGTTTTGAGAACTTCAAGCCAGATGTGTTTGACAGGACAGGTCAGATTGTCAGGCTTAGGGACGGTGCGACCACATCTGTCTCCAACTTCCCATCTCATCTCCAAAGAGTAGGTGTATTTTTACTCTCCATGCTAATAGAGGTGTTTATGATTCATATGTAAAACAAAAGTTATCATCACACTTTGCTAAACATGTTTTTTGTTTGTTTTTATTTCCCATTATCGATAGATAGATAGACAGATAGACTCTTTTCAAAGGGGGGACATGAATACATGAAGGACCAGAGATAGTTTGTCCTCACGGTGCACCTCCATCCAGGGATTCTCTGCATCTTCCCTGCCTCATCCACATCCACTGCGAAAGTGTCACACGTGTTTTTATTACACTTTTTTATTACACTTTAACCCCCCCTCCCTTCACTAAGCCCCTAAAATAAACCAGTTTAATTGAATTTTAAACCTCAAATCTATTTTACATGATGAAACAACCTGTTATTCATCAATTCAGTTCAGCTTTATTTGTATCGTTATCATTATTTGTCTTTATTTGTATTGTTCCACTCATAACACAAGAGCACTGAGAAATTAAACTTCTGAGTTTTATTTTACGCACTGCAGAGACTTCATTTGACATGTGGACATTGGTTTTATCACAACACACCTGTAATACTTGTTTTCTTTAATAAAGTAGAGGTATATTATTACTATTCTTAAACGTACTGCATAGGTAAAATGGGCAGAAATTAGTTAAATTAATTTTACTTAAAGGAAACACCATTCTGGAACTTTTTGGCAACATGGTTATATATTCTTATAGTGATGCAAATACAAAATACTGGTCTTCTACCGTTTTCTGAACCATTAGAATAAAATGACATAAAAGATTCAGTTCAGAATTGAGAACCATCATTTCATACTTGTCATTTGTTGTCTCTACTTTATATATATGATTTACTTTTCATTGTTATAAATGTATATTGATGTCTCTCTATATGTACATATTCATATGTGTGTGTGTGTGTGTGCGTGTGTGTACGTGTGTGTGTGTTCTTAAGTTTGGTTCCCATTTTGCATTTTGAATATCTTTGC
>JBAMYA010030266.1:0-16023 GCA_037176975.1 Arrhamphus sclerolepis | reverse complement strand
TTTTATGTAGATGTAAAGCACTTTGAATTACCTTGTGTATGAATTGTGCTCTAGAAATAAACTTGCCTTGCCTTACATCACTTCCGTTCTAGGCCACGCCCCTTTCAGTTGACTGAGTGGCAAAACGAACCTCACTCAACATGGCGAATGTAGCAGTAAACAGAGACCAGGGAAAATGTGGAATATGACATAAAATTAAGGATAATTGCACTCGATATTGTCCCGTACGACTACGAAAGAACAGGTGGTCCACGAACATAGACAGGTGGCCAGAAATCACTTTACTACTTTATTACTTTTTGTTGCAACAACATCTCCAGCTCAAAGTATACAAGTTAAAGACCAAAGTATATATATATATATATATATACACACACAGGTGGACAGGAGTTATTGCACAATAAATATGGCACTGAATGTGGGTTATTGCACATAAGAATGGCATTAAATACACAATGCGAAGCCTGAAAATTACCAACTAAATTACTGACTACTGGAATGTTTCTCTCATTCAAAGGAGGCATTTGACATATTTTACAGGTGTTAATTATGTTTTACATTGCTGTCCTAAGCCAAGGCTTGAGTGTTTTTTGGCATTATCTTGGCTATTTCTCTACACTGTTTCATGTTTAAGGTTGGAAAGTGAGACATAAGCATATCTAGACAGACTTGAAAGTTATGTTAAAACTATTTGAATACTTTTCAATAAAGAATTTGCAGAATATCATGTTTATTTGTTCATCCAAGCATTACAGCCCAGGTTTTTCTGAAAAAAGACAGCGAGTCGTCTGTTTCTCTTTTCTTTAGCTTTCGTAGCCTGTAAAAAGAGAGCTCCGTTTGCTTTTCAAACCTGTTTGTACAATCAATCGCACACCAGCTCTTCAACAGGTTTTGATATTGTTCTTAAGTGTAGACGGCATTTAAGCCAGCGCTGCCACTCAGCTCCACCTTTCTGCCACTCAGTGGGCGTAACCGCAGTAAGTTCCACTGCTGTGACATCACATGCATCCCCTCTATAGAGAGGGCTTTAAATTCAGTGCTATTCATCTTTAAATAATTGAGCGTGCTTGTATGAAGGACCTTCAGCCTACCTTCAAGTACAGTGTTGAATTATTAGTTAATCACAAATGGAAAACATGAAACAGTTCAACAACTTTATATCAACTTTAGCATTTTTTATTTTTATTTTTTAAGGTGGCGCTGGGAGACGGCAGCCTGTTACAGCAGCTCTGTCCCTTCTGACCCTTGTTCTTGTCTTTTTTCCCCATTTTCTTTTCTTCTAACTTCTACTTTTCATCAGTCCATGGTGGCCAGTACACTATTCTTCGCTTCGGTGTGATGGCGTCAGGACTGGTGACACCAACAGACTCAATAAGCTGGTGAGGAAAGCCCGTTCTATGGTGGGTCTGGACCTGGACAGCCTGGAGGTTGGCGGCTGAGAAGAGGGTGATGGACAAAACCTTTTTTGTGACAAATTCTGCTACACACCCACTAATGGTTCATATTCCAGTCTTCTCATAGCGTCTCGGTAATATGTGTTTGCACAAACTTTCACGTCAATCCATCCAATCATTGCCGTCCTATAAAAGACACACCTTATCTTCTAAAGAGCGGATCTGCAAAACCTGAACCATGAAATAATTGCCAGAAAATGTCTTTCTTAAACTGGAGTGTTTACCAAACCTTCTGACAAATTAAAAAAAAAAAATCAATTTGCATTTGAGATTTAATTTGCACCTTTGTTCCGCAATTCATTGATCACAGTTTAAGTTAAACAAATGAAAACATATAAAACGCAACACTTTCAACCCATTAAACTTCGACTTTCCTTTAAAATCTTCCTCAAGTCATTTCAAACATACAAAAGAACATTTTTTTACATAAATATTCTTTATCTGCTGAAATGAAGCTATGACGCAGCAATGACAAACCCACTAGATTTTCCATACTGGAAAATGATCAAAGCCATTCTTTTCTCACATCAGGGGCCACACTGGAGGTTGGCCTCTGTGGGTTTCTGCCTGGGCTTCAGTCTCTTCTGTGGAGCTTCCATGTTTTACCATCTCAGTTCACCTCAGTCCACATTCCAGTGGGAGTCCATTCCTCACCCTCCTCATCGTCACCTTCTTCTTACTGCTCCATGTCACTCCCATCCATAATCACCTTCAACACTCCATCTAAAATTACACACCAATAAATAAATATTATTGTAGATTTCCTCTCTGAATTGTTTGGTTTTAGTAGAAATCAGTGAACAAAAGATGATAATTAGCGAGGGCGCCATTACAACATTCAACTAGTTATCAATCATCATAATACAGCAGGTTGCATAAAAATACAACAAAGTTTAGAAATATCTCAAATTCAGCTCTAAATATACCTAGTTATGTCAGTTAAACCTTTAATTAGTTTACTTAAATAAGAAAATGGACTGTATGTTGCTTTATAGAATGCATGAAATGTAATAAAATGCCACTTGACAGATTTTAACGATTTTGATACACTTTCAACACGGTTCTACAATAAATGAAATATGAAGCAGTTTTACATTGCATTGACTTAACTTTTACAAAATTCAAAAAAAAAAAAAGTCCTTTAAAAAAAACCGGGTGGGTCACAGCTGTACAGCAGCCATAACTGGACGTCTCAGTTGAAGACCCTCTGGTGCATGAAGTCCTGATTCCCGGTGGATTGTCTCTCTGTGCACTGCACGTGTCTGATTGTATACATCAGGTTTTTCAGGAGGAAAAAGAAAAAAAAAAAAAACCTGATGTAGAGGTCTCCAAAACCCAGAACAAGGAATCCATAAGAAACTTTATTATAACTGTTTATTTTATCTGACCACCTAAAATACACAGGAATGCATTGCATTTAAATATAACAGGATAATACTGTTGAAATTTCACTGTAAATTAACAGAAATTTCCAACAGTGTGGAGTTTTATACACAAGTGTTCTCTGAAAACTGAACAGCTCAAAGTTCAGCTTTGAAAGTTGATGACAAAAACAGATTAAAATAACTCTTTGTTTTACATACAAACGGTTTAAATAGACTTTACACATTAAAACAAACAACTCATTGAGTTAAGCACATGAGAACAAATGTACCCGTAAACCAAAAGAGACAATCGGATAATACACATTGTACTTTGTATATTCACACCTCCAGCTCAAAAGAAAAAACAAAAAAACCCAGTATATGATTAGAAAGTTAATGCCATCCCCACCTTTGTCATACATGCAACTTATTTTATAATTTACTGATCAAAAAAAATTGATTGTATATTCACATTTTCACAACTGCATGTACATTTCCATTCACAGTTCAGTTCATTAGAGCTTCTGTCACCTTCAACACCACATTCATGACTCTGCACTCTTCAAATTCCTGCAACTGTGTGTTGCCAAGAACAATTAAATAGTTCAAAGGAAACACTCATTGACAAATACGTCTCCTGCATCACCTCATACTGAACCAGTTCCCTTGAACAGCGTCCAGTGCATTAATAAGTCCCTTAATAAAGACATTTAAATTCTTACAATGAGAAAATTGTGCAGCCTCAAAAACCTTCTTCCATAGTCACAAAAAGTAAAGGTCATTCGCTTCAGCGGTTAGTTTGAGATTACATTTTAATGGTTGTAAATGCCAGATGATAATTACTCTGCTACATTCTAATAAACCTCGAAGCCTGAAAATGCAAACCTAACCAACAGTTCCATGATTTGACCAGAAGAGGGTGCTGACGATCCTTGAAATATTTGGTCAAACAGGCACGGCGTCAAACATTTCCGATTGCATCCTGCAGCTCTTCTCTGATGGCGTTCAGTTCTACGACAGTGTCATTGAGCACATTCGCCACCTCTCGTATTTGAGCCACGATCTCCTTCCTGCAGCCTTTCTTCAGTTCTCTGGTCTCTTTTATGAAGTACTTGTCCATGCCTTTAAAGAGCCCTTGCAGTGAGGCCACGCCTGCATCTGTCGTGTCTGTCGCACGCATCACTGGTGAGTCCACTAGGCTGATCATCTGGACGGCTCTGCGGATCTCCCAGTCCTCAGAGTAATGCTGGGTGCCAGATCGGAGGAAAGGATGGCCACGCAGTTTGTACAAACCCTGATTGATGAAGTGGAGAATCTTCCCGATGTCCAGCAGGTGGTCCTCATACTCCCTCAGCACAATCTCCACCTGACAAGACCACAACATGGAGTTAAACAAGTACCAGTGGGCAAATAAAGCTTGAAGCGGAGAACTCACATTTATTTCAGTTGATAAAGGTCTGCAAAGATGACATTTTATAGAAATAATTTTTACAGACTCAATTTTTATTTATTTATTTTTTAAATGCACACCATTCATTTGACATTGACGACGGGAATGAACTCCTCTCTTACCTTCTTGCGGTCCTGCGTGTTGTTTACATTATCAGAGATGGCTGCAGACGCTGAAGTGATTCCGCCAGCTGTTGCCACGCCCACACCCACAGCTGTAATTACCAGAGAGGCACCAAAAGTGAAGGGTGCCAGAGCCAAGCCTGCGATGGCTGTGACACCACCCACTGCTGTGGTGGTGCCCCCGGTGATACCAGCAATTTTGGCTTTTTGGTGGAATTCACTGATGTCGTCGGCGATGGTGTGGATCATGATGATGGACTGCCAGAGGACCTCAGCTCGCTCCGTGAAGACTTTGTTGAAGACGCGCAGGCCGCGATGAACCTTGTCCGCCAGCATTGTGAACGACCTGAGAGCCAGAAAAACCTTTAGCTTGTCAAGCAGTGAACCACATTTTTAAAACAGCGACTTAAATGTGATTCTTGACACAAAAAGAACAATGAAAAATGCACGGCACATCGATTTTATATGTACAGTCACCAGTTCAAAAGATCATTGAGTCTACAGTCAAATAGACTCAAAATTAATAAGCACCGATGTGTTTCACTGCATCATTTAAGTAGTTTCTTAGACTTGCAATCCATTTAAACCCTCTTTTGACTCAGCACCAGGGGTGAAAGTGAGCCGGTACCGTCTGGTACTGCGTACCACTGAAAGATTCAGTTGCGGTACTGTGTTTTAGTCTATGCTGGATGGAGCCTTAGCTGGGCATCTCCCTCTCTTCTGCTTCTGTCCCCCTCCCCTTGGAGAGAGCCTGGTGGTCTCCTCTGCGCCCAGCCTTCGAAACGTGGACCACACGTTTAATGTCTTTTTGTTCGTTGCAAAATGTCCCAATTAAAATCAGTCGGAGAGGAAGCAGTTTGTTTTATGTTATTTATGATACAGAACAGCTTGGAAAAGAAACTGTTTGTAAGCTAACAACCCGAGATTTCACTCAGCAGTGCGTGAGTGCGCATCTACTTCTGAAACGCAACAGTTGCTTTGGAAATCGGTGCATTTCATTTAATGCACTGGGACGTTTTACACAAACTTTTTTCTTTTTTGGTTTTTGACTTGCTATTTTAGAAGACATGAAGTGAGCTTAATATATTTTTTGTTGTTTTCTTCCATACTCTCTGACTTACAAATACGGTATAATAATAAAGTAAGTTTGTAATGACTTTGGCAACATTGTTCACCTAGATTCATGCCAATAAAGCATATTGAAATTGAAACTGATGAAGGTTTTGATAATAGTACTGGCAAGAATTTGAAACTACTTTCACCTCTGCTCAGCCCCTCAAGGTTTTTCTAATTCAACCAACCTGTGCAGTTGATGTGATCAACATGCTCTTGTTTATACAAGATTAACGCTACAAAAACCTCTTTAGATCTTCACATAGCTAAACGTTCCCACAGTACCCAGGGATCTTAATCAGAGTGATAAGTGGTGGTATTTCAGAAGATAAAGAGGCGTACTTTGACTCGTCCTCTTTCATGACTGCATCCTCTTCATCTGATGGCACTTCATCCCATTCTGAGATGCAAAAACAACAGGTTGGTGACGATTCAGAAAATCCATGTAAGCTTTTTATTTTGAGCAATATTTCGTTGCGACTCACTCTCCACTGTGTACCACCACTCCATCAGGCTGTCAGTATCCTGTATGGGGGGAAAGAAGAAAAACTGATGGCTGAGAGCTGAAATGACAAAGAAATCCTCAAATTCTGCAAAACGGGTGAACAGAATAACCCACCCCTTCCTCATCGTCATCTTCCAGTCCTGCTATCGTGCGCTCATCTATCTGAGCAGCCATCCACTCTGCCTGAAGGAAGCAGTGACCAAAACAAACCGGTGAATACGTCACAAAGCTCTTACAGAATACTTTACAATGTTCTCACAGAGCAGTCATCAAAACACAGCGTTTGTAAAACATTTTGGCTCAAGTTTGTGTCTGTTGGGACACTATGCAGCTAAACCAGTCTGGTCTCATGACTCGCAGAGAAACAAAGCCAAGAGGAGGAAACAATCACATTCCGATAGTTTTTGCTGATTAGTACAGACATCAACAAAGTGTATGAGTCAATCATTCTGTAGTTTTCCAGTTGAATCTGAAATGGAGCAACTTTGTAGCAAAAGTTCAAAGTATCAATTAGTTTACTAAATATAGGTTGAAAAACTAAAACTTTCTCGTGTCTTGCATTCATTCAAACTGACAGTGAGATCAGTGAGATTAGATAAACATCATCATCATAACAGATTCTCCACTAGACCTGTGGGGTCTGAATAAATATTTTCCACTGACTTGAGGTTTGTTATGAATCAGCAGAGTCACGTGCATCAACTTGAACAGTGTGTTTGTGCACACTGAGCAGGCACATGATGTTAAAGATGGACGAATGAAATCCGATAAGATAAATACTGAACCAGGGCCACCGACTTCATGCTGAGCTGTTTCAAGACATTTGAGTTATCATTGAGTCTAAGGATTCTTTTTTTTTTTTTGTAACAATGTTCACAAGAGTGTCATGACGGACTTTCACATTGCGATTTTCTCCTCTTTGACAAGTTCACCTTGGCAGCCTCTGACATGTAGTCACTGGATGTGGCTCCAGGTGGGTCCTCGTTTTCTGGATACATGACTTTGCTCTGTTGAAAGAAGTGAACACGTCGTTCTCTTGCATCTCAATATCTGACAAAAAGGGAGAAAACGGAGGCCTTTAAACAAAGACTCACCTTCAGTTTACGCTTTTTGAAGACTTTCAGTTTTAATGGCTTCTTCTGTTGGAAAGAACAACAAGAAAAAAAATTAGTTCAATGCACTAAACCCCAGAGAAAAACAAACAGTGAATGAAAACGTGATGTATACCGGTTTGTAGACGTCATGTTCATCTAGTTCTTCAGCATACGCTTCTTCAGATTCTGGAAAATCTTTTTCTGTCATGTCATCCTGGGAAAACTCCTCCTGCCAACAGCAGCCAAGTAGTCAAGCCACAACCCAGGGAATACACAATAAGCCATTATTTTTATTCTACATTTGTGCTTCAAAACATACTTTTGATGCATGCGGAGGTAGGCGGTGACTGAACCCACTTGATGCCTCCCCTCCATCTGCAGTCTTGTGTCTGCGCTGGGGAGGGACTGGAGACTTGTGTTGGACACGTTTTTGAAAGAGAAAAAACATGTTACTTTCATGTAGCTGAAGAGGATTTTCTTCATCTGCTTCGACACTCTTACTACACTTGTTTGTAGTTTCAAAACATGATGCAACAAAACTAACCGAAGTATATTTATCTGAGATACTAGACATTGTAAACAATGATACATTTAAAAAACAACTTTAGCATCACTGTTGGCTTTGAATTGATCTTTCTACCCATTTTGAGTCTTCCATCTTTAGTTCTTCGTCATCCAGCTCCTCTGCTGAGAGGCTGCTCTTCTTTTTCTGCATACTGTCATGCAGCATGTTTTCCTACAAATTACACACATTTATTACAAAAGCCAAATAAGATAAAAGCAACTTCCACTTTCACTGAAATGTTTATTTTTACCTTTGACCTTCGACGACCCACATGAGGCAGTTTGATCTTTGTTGGTTTCTTCTGTGATGCAAAGGGACAATAAGTTTCTTTTTTGTTGTTTTTAAAGTTTTGAACAAACACTTAAAATTAATATAAAAGAAAAAAAAAAGTTACAGGCTTGCAGTCTTGGATTCCATACACATCATCTTCATCAAGGCGAGGAGCGTAATGGTGCGACCATTGCACCGGTTCATCGTCCATGGAAGCTGCCTGAGCAACATTTTCAAAAGTACCTTCATGCTGAGACGCTACTGGCAGCAGCAGAAAATAAAAACGCAGCGGAAATCAAACAAATGATGTACCTTGCTTGATGATTGACATCTCTGGCCTTTCACCTCTTTTACATCCTCTGAAGCAACGTCCTACAAATGCACACACAAACACACACACACACACACACGGACTTGTAAGGACAGTAAAGGAAAGTGAAATTACCTTGATCCTAAAATGAGGCCTGATCATCATGTACCATTTAGACAACATTAGCCATTGAGATTAAAAATTCAGTAACTTGTGCAACATCTGCACTTAGATCTTAAGAAGACCTTTGAATGACCTTTTCCAACTTTGCACATGACTATAATGGTTCCTATAAAGTCCAGTTAGTGGCATGTTTCACACAAACACACTGGGGGAGACGGGACTTTGTCAATCACACTTAAATTTTCAAGGGAGGCAATAATCACCCTAATGGAAACAGTCGGCTCCAAGTATGGCAGATCAGAACAGAAATCTTTGTAAATTCAAAAGGGGAATGTTATCAGCATGTAGTCGTTCAGATTCAGACTATCAGGGTCATGCTGACCGGTTTAACGATGAACTGAACTGACTTACCTGAGGCTTCTCACGGGGTGTGTAGGAATGTGAGTCAAAATCAGGTGATTTCTCCTGTAGGACAATGAAAGGAAAGATTCAAAAACATGTGACACTGCTCAGTCTTCCTCGTGCACGTTGTATGAACTACGAGCATGTGGACTGTCGGACCTGCTTCACTCACAATCCAGCCTTACCTTTGAGCCCTTGCGGGGGGTATATCCATGAGCTCCCTTTGGTTCAGCATTCGTCTGCAGGTAGAAAATGTTAAAGTGAGACGTGCAAAGGAGGATTTTGTATTTACGAAGTAGTTACAAGTGTTACATTAGTAACAGTTGAGCGTCTAACACCTTTTCTAGAGAGATGGTAAATCCTCTGTGTGGAACAAACTTGATCTTCATCTTTTTTCTTTTCTGGAGGGAGATTGAGATTGTTCACAATAAACTGATTTACATGTTTTCACTTCTCTACTTTCAAATACACAGAAATGTCTGCAAATAATGTCCATTTGGTTAGAAGTAAAGTGGGCATTAACCTCATTGTGGTGGGGTTCCCCTCCTTCCTCATCTTCACCAGTGCTTCCATCCAACACTTTCCCCTAAAAAAAAAAACAACAAAACAAACAAAAAAAATAAAAATAAAAAGAAGGTAACAGAAGTTCTCAGAAGCTGGTGTTCGTCCCTCGTCATTCTCACAATACTTCAGCGGACCAGTTTCCACTTTGGTCTGTCACTTTTAAACGAACCTTGACCCAGAGAAAATGGCGGCATTTCTGGATGATGGAATTTTCTTTGCATATCAGAGCTTCAACCAGTACTTGGAGACAGCTAGAACAAAGCTCACCAGATAAAAACAGAAACATATAATCTCTTAAGTGTCATTTCCATTCCAGAATCCCGTCTGTTTTCAGTTTTGGTTTTGTCCTCTGCACTCAGACGTCTCCAGTTTCTTTGACCAAAATCAACATTTTGCAATTTTACACTCTGGAACTTTAATCAAAATCAAAATGAGCAAATATTTTTCAATGCGAGTCATTTTGTTCTGTTATAGATAAACTATAGGTTCAAGATTTGAAAATTAAATTTACAGGTATTTTTGTGATAATCTGATCATTTTTCTCATCCTGTTCTTGGACCTTCAGGATCTAGAAAATGACTCATGCAAACTGTGATTTATTGAAAGGAATAAACTTGCAGCTCAACTGATAAAAACATTTTTTTATTTTTCTTTAAATACAGTTTGCAAAAAAAGTACTGATCTTTCAATTTTATGTCATCGCAAAATATATTAATGAGAATATTAATGAGAATGGACAAAACTCAGGGCTCTTAACGACGGTGCCTGGAAACAGCTTCACCCACCACAGGCCTTAGAGTCCCTGCTCAGATTTGCTCTTTTGCAAACAAAAGTATGAGACATCCATGCCGATCCTGATTAAAAAAAAAAACAAAAAAAAGAGAAGCGGCTTGGATATTTCTCAAGTGCATAATATTAAGCAAGTCGGGGAATTTCAACGTATCAAGGGTGATGGCGCGAGCATTAGTGTCGGGACACCTGTGATCTGATTCGGCAGTTGGCACATCGTCAAGCAGCAGCTGGTACAACCACATTGTTGGTGGATTACAGCACCTCAGGGTAACGTTTATTCAGTGTCGCTTCAAACTTTACAGGGCACAAGCCAAAAATAAAAAAAAAAATCAAAGAAAAGCTTTATGCTAATCACCATTATACTTTATAATAATGGAAATGTTTCATTACCTGATGTGTTCAGTTATGGACTGATGATTGTCCAGCCCAAGCTTAATAAAAATAAATAAAGCTGAGTGTTATAGATGGGTAATTTACCTCTGACCATCGGCGTACACTCGTGCTGTTGTCACCACTTTTCTTATTGTCTCTGCCCTGTTAGAAACGGTCACGTAAGCTTCCTCTTTCAGGTGGAATAAGTCATATTTATTGCAGATAGACTGAGAAGTAAAGCTTTAAGGTTCTTGTACAAAAATAAATGAATGAATGAATGAATGAATGACAAATTCCTTGCCTTTGATTCATGTGCTGAATGTCTGTTCATGGTCTTTCCCTCAAACACAGATGAGGCTGTGGAAGCTCTTCGAAACAGCTGATTGACTTTGGCTTTCAGAGGTTTTTTCTGAAGAAAAATGTTAAACTGGCTTATTTATTCTATCCACAAGCTAACTTTAAAATAAATAAATAAATAAATAATAATAATAAAAATAATACTTTGTAGTCCATCCCATTCTGCTCTTCATCCTCATTCTCTCCTTGTGATCCTTGTGAGTCCAAATAATCCTGAAAAACAAAATTTTTTGAATCAAATGTTTTATATTTTCTCCATTTTTTCTCCTTCTGGATCTAGATTTTAGCTGATATCTTTGATTATTACAAGATGCATGTAAATCCAGCAATTTTAGGTTAATTGTTGAGCAAAAAGGTTTCTCTTTGGACTGTTTTGTGTTTGTCACAGATGTTTCCATAGAGCAACATGTGAATGTCACTTCACTGTAAAAGCAGTAAAACTGTAGCACAAGTGGATGTTCAATGTTCCACTTTGTGTAAACAAACAACAGTCTATTGCAGAATCAGATACTGAGTCAAAATAATCCCAGAAAGAAAGACGATCAAACGTCCTAGAATATGAGCTACAGTCGTTTCCGTGGTTCCCATTTCCTCCACCTTTACATTACACTAAATAACCTATTCTTAAACATTCTTAAACACACTGTTACCTTGGATGATTTATGTGATGGGAGAGTGCTGCTCCTCCCCCTCTTCTCCATGGTGTCATCAGTAAACTTCTCCTAAGAAGTGAAAAATCATTATTTCACTGACAAACGTCAAAAAATAAACCATGAGGGGTCTGTTATTTTGTTAGATCAGACTTACCTTTGAGCCTCTTCTGGAGACCAGTTTGAATTTCTTATCCTTTCTCTGTGAACACATGTTTACAGTTTGAGTGACGCTACCACTCACAGAAGACAACCAATTTCCCTACAAATAAAGCCATCCATCCATCCATCCATCCATCCATCGGTGAATTAACAGATTACCTTGCTGGGAGTCCCACTGCTGTCCTGGTCCTCTCCGCTTCCTCCATCTGAGTCCATCTTTGACTATTTCAAAACAGAAAAAACTATTTTCAACTTATTTTATCTACCACTAAAATAACAAGCAACGCTTGCCAAAACCAAACCAAACCAAAGAACAGTCTCTGACCTTCAGTGATTCTCTCCGTAGTTTAAGTTTCCCAGACTTGGGTGGTGGAGAAAAGAAAGGAGGATTCATTATATTATATTTTTGCAAAATTCAAGTATTTCCACAGAGAACAGCTCAGAATCCATAACTAAATTGTCCGCCTGCCTTTTAGAGTAGAAGAACAGTGTTTGAGAAAAAAAAAAAGACAAAGAAATCTTACTGGTTTGAACTCAGGGTTGAGCTGAGGGCTGTCCTCAGGCCAGTCCTCCACACACTTTTCCTGTTTTTAATAGTAAAACAAGTCATTTTCTAATACTCTGCTAACTTGTAAAACTGCTTAATTTCTAAAATCATCAGCAGAACATGAGCGATGGAGGTGCTCATACATCCATCGAGCTTTTTATTCCTTCAGTTCTATCAAGACAAACCTAACTGACATTTAATAACATATTTTAAAAACACCTGTCCAATAAGCAAGACGTCCTCAAAGACGACAAAGTTCTCAGAATCCACTGGTTTAGTATCCTGTAGAAAATTAAAAACAGAAAATAAATTCCCGTGCATGCCTATCAATAAAATATGTAGTGTAAGCTTTTATAAACTTTCCAGCCATCAACATTAGGTTAGTCCTTAAATAGTAAGTAAGACAAACTTACAGCAGATGGCTATATTGAATTTAATGAGTTACTTGCCTGAGGTTTTGGTTTACGGCGAATTACTGGTTTTGGGAAGGGTCTTAAGGCCAATTTAGGGGAAGTTTTCTGTACATCTGGTTCAGGCTCGACCTAAACAATTCCAGACAAAATTAATGACAATCTGAGTGACAAAATAAAGTGTAACTGTGACTTTCAAATGAATTTGTGACACTAAAATCATCATGAAGTGTGTGGTGGGTTTACAGAGATTACTGGCTCTTGGGACTTTTCTCGTCTGGGTGGTCTAGTCCGAGGAAGTGGTCTTGGTGGGCGTCTGAACGTCGGCACCTGCCGTGCGAAACACAACGTTGCTGACAAGCATCCTACAGTTTAAAAGGAACCCACTTGTCAAGAGTGACCAGTACATACGTGAGTCATGTCAGACGGGGACAGGCTGGAAGACGTGGACAGACTCACGGCCTGACTGAAAGGTGTTGGCTGAAGAATATCATGTTTGCTGCCTTGAGGAGTGGTCAGGACGATCTCTTGTGGCCTGTGGAGAGGCTTCGGTGGCACGGCTGGAGGAGCCTTGGATGGTGTTTTCTTCAGCAGCTCTGGTGTGTCCAACTTCAGTTCAGATGGACTGTTCATTAAAGGTGTAGAGAACGCAGTTTTGGAGGGAGTTGTCACCCCACTCGCTTTATCCTCTGACATGAATGGCTGAAAGATATCTGGTGTGCCATCTGACATGTCCTTGAGAGGACTGAGTTGTTTAGAGGGAGTAGGGCTAAATGGGTCATCCAAACTGGAGACATCTGGGAATAAATTTCCTGAAAATGGACTTGGGAATGAATCAACTGTATTTGTGGTCGAAGATACAAATATATCAAAATTTTCCTTAGGAGACGTTCCAAACAGGTCCTTCTCATCTTGTTTGCTTCCCTTGTGGAAGAGTTCTTCATATTTAGCTGGATCTGAATGAGACAGGTCTCCTCGTGTGGCTGTGGGGGAGTAAAACGGGTTCGCTGCCATAGTTTGTGGAGGCTGGAACAGATTCTCCTTGTTTGAAGGAGACTGAAATGGGTCCACATAAACGGTGGAAGATTTATCAGACAAATTCAGCTCATTAGCACAATCACTGACGAATAAATCCTTCTCTTTAGCAGCGTGGAAAAGACCTTCATCTTTGAAGAAGTCAGAGCTTTTTACCAGCCAGGATGAGTTTTGTGTTTGATCTGGACTTGTGCTGAAAAGATCTGGTGATTTCAAGGCTACGTTGACACTCTGGTCCAAAGTGGATGCTGGGAAAAGGTCTTCTTCATGTTTGCTAGTTTGAGAGATGTTGGGAGATTCATTCACATTTTCCACAGCGTTCATTTTAGGATCGAGGTCCAGTAGGGAGCTCCTGAACTCAGGAGGAGGTGCAAACAAGGCATCAAGGTTTGCATCTTCTGAGGTTTTCATCTGGATGTTTTCTGGTTTATGACCTTTACTGCTGGATTCCTAGTGACAAAAACAACAACATATCTGAGAATGTGTTCAATGAGAACAATTATTAATAACTTAAAATATTAAAGTAGCCTTATTATTACAATTAAAATATTTGGAGGACATACATACCATGTAATAGGCATAAAAAGGGTTTGTTGTAGCCAAACTGTCTGTGGCTCCATTCTGATGAAGGAAAAAGATTCAAGAATAAGTGACGTTACTCAACGAAACAAACTTCTGTCACACTATTATGTGAAAAAAAAAAAAAAAAAAAACATACCTCGGGGGTTAGATGAAGACCCTGCACTCCATTCTAAAAGATGGAGAAAAAACAAAGAAAAAAAAGCTTAAATATTTTATGCTGAATGACTTGATATGAACATATTAAAACAGAAGTTACAAACTTTGGTTTCAGACAGAAATAATTATAATAAATAAAAATGAAAAAATGAAGTTGAGCTAAGAGAATATTGTTCAATGAAGAACATGATGATTTCTCTTTTTCTTAAAGAAAAAAACAAACATGTCTCGTATGGTCACATTTAATTGCAATTCATATCTGATTTGTAGATCCATTTAATCATAAACAATCAAACCTGCAGCAAAAATGAGTTCCTGCAGTGACCCATTACTATTCCATTAATACTTAGCGCAGTACGTTCATATATCATACGTCCATAATCAAGTTATATTCTAAAGCGTTGGATAGCTCTGCATGGTGCATTAATTGTTTAAATTAATCAGTCTAATCACTGAGTAAACATAAAAAGAATTCAGAGGTGCTGGCACTCCTGGACGATTAATGGATCAGGATGGAGGGAGTTTTTCAGGACCACCGACACTTCACGGCCCCTGATGTTGATTGGCTAATACATCAGTGCTCTTGGATCTATATGCTGAACTGGGTCCAGTGTCAAACAGACTGACCCGCTGGAACCATGCCATCCTGGAACATGTCAGGGTTGGCGGCTCTCAGATTCCTGGCAACCAGCTCTTTCCCATGGGAATTAAATGACAAGTATGGATGATGTTTTTAACATAACCAGTTGGCGAAACCAGTGTCCTTACAGTGGGGACAACATTAAAAGAAATTTGACAGATGTAATTGGTACAACTGACTATAGTCACATTGCTGTAAGAGCTCTGAGTGAAGATGAATTTGTCTTTATGAACCATAAAAATGTACACACCCACAATCAATGTAGAAGTTATTTGTCACTCAAAAGTCGTCCTGACAACTTTAGTAGCACAGTGGTCTGGCTCCATAGAGAACAGGCAGGTGTATGTGATGGCTGGAAACAGCTGATTAGTATGTCGAAACAGGTCCTTTGCATTGACCATTTATGGAAGAATTCAGGTGTTGAAGGCTGAATATGAAATGAATCCACGTGCACAAACTTACAGTTCACGGCCTTTGCTCAATTTTTTGCTGATGCATCTTTAGCAGCAATTACAGCTTCAAGTCTCCCTGAATATGAGGCCACCAGCTTGGCTCATCAACCTTTGGGCAGCTTCATCCATTTCTCTTTGCAGAAGCTCTCAAGCTCCATCAGGTTGGATGGAAAGCATCAGTGCACAGCCATTTTCAGATCTCTCCAGAGATGTTCAATCACTCTATCACTCCAGTCTGAGGTCAAGAGTGCTCTGGAGCAGGTTTTCATCCAGGATGTCTGTGTACATTGCTGCATTCATCCATCCTTCTAACTTGTCTCCCAGTTCCTGAAGCTTAAAAACATCCCCACAACATGATGCTGCCACCACCATGCTTCACTGTTGGGATGGCATTGGCCACATGATGAGCGGTGCCTGGTTTCCTCCAAAAATGACGTCTGGCATTCATGATAGAATTCAATCTTTGTCTCATCAGACCAGAGAATTTTATTTCTCATGGTCTCAGAGTCCTACAGGTGCCTTTTAGCAAACA
>JBAMYA010030235.1:0-16025 GCA_037176975.1 Arrhamphus sclerolepis | reverse complement strand
TATATTATATTATATTATATTATATTATATTATATTATATTATATTATATTATATTATATTATATTATATTATATTCCATCCAGAGCAACTTTACCATGTAGTTGTCATCATCTGGTGATTTTATCATGTCAATATGGAAAGAAATGGCCTAGTTTAAGTAAATAAATAAATTGAAGTCACTGATTCAGAGTCTGGATTAAACTAAAGTCACTGGTTCAGAGTCTGGATTAAATTAAATCCACTGATTTATAGTCTGGAATTAAGTTAAATCCATTGATTATTTTAAATACTTCACAAAGCAGGTCATTTCACCGTTTGGCTTGGTGAAAGCTTTTTTTATTTTTATTTTTATTTTTTATTTTATATTAATCTTTGCCCTCGCAGATTCATTTTCAGACCAAATATTGACATGTAGGTATTAAAATTCAGGAGGCATGTTCTGCTCCATGTCCATCCGCTCCCTGCGCGCGTCACCGTTTGCGTCATCCGCGTCCCCGCCTCCATCAGCTCCATCAGCTCGCTCTCATCCATTCATCTTTACTACCACACAAGGACGGAGCGCGTGCACAGGTGCTGTTCTCTGCCGCAGCTTCGACCACCGCTGTGCTTTTCATCATGCTGGAGGAGGAAGGTAGGAAGCTGGATGTTTCTGTCTCCTTTCTGTGACCTTGAAAATAGACTTCACACGTCCATGAAGGAGCTTTTTATTTTTCCGTTGTCGCTGAGACGCGTTTGTACGGTGATGCTCATGGTTGTGTAACTGGAGGAGGAGAGTGGAGACGCTTCTGGATTTTTGTGAATGAAGCACTACAGAGCTAACAGACCCAGCAGATCTAACGGATCCAGCAGATCTACAAATCCATCAGGTCTAATATATCCACCTCCTTTGTCCTGAATCATGAGGAAGATCTGCTGCTCTACTGTTGATGATGTGAACGGATTTAGATTTAACCTACCGGCAGAGAGGTAATTAAAGGATCAAAGATGGGGAGAAAAAAAAAAAAACTGCTGCTGGAGGATCTGCAGGAACCATCTCAGTCAGAAAGGAAGAAACTGGGAACCAAGAATCCATCATTTTCTGGGTTATTGTTGAACTGGGCAGCTTCCAGTTGGCTCAAACACGCTTATTTCCCATCACGCACTGCTTGTTGCCCAGAAACAACCTCAGATAAAAAGTTTGATTGATGTCACATCTGACCTCCTATTTTACACACAGTCACAGTCGGGATCTGGTTTAGTCTGATGTCTCTGTCAGGATCTGGTTTAGTTTGCTGTTTTCTGTCAGGTTCTGGTTGAGTTAATTGTTTTCTGTTGGGATCTGGTTAGCTTGGTGTTTCTGTCAGGACCTGGTTTAGTTTGGTCTTTGCTGTCAGGATCAGGCTTTTGTTCAGTCTTGGTCTTTTTTTGGTCTCTTTCATTTTTTTCCATTAACTTTACTTGCTGTTATTTGTTTTTTTTTTGTTGTTGTTTTTGTTATTATTATCTTTTTTTTTTTTTGGAAGGTCTGTTTCCCTTTTTGGTTTTGTTCTACTTCCTGTTGTATTTTGACAGTCTCTTTCTCTGTTTGGTTTTGTTGAGTTTTACTTCCTATTTTATTTTGAAAGTCTGTTTCTCTTTTTGGTTTTGTTTAGTTTTACTTCCTTAGTTTCATTTAATTTTCAGTCTATTTATCATCATGTCTTTGTCTTCCTTTCATCTCAGCTTCTCCCTGATTTCTTCCTGCTCTCAGTTCTCGGTCTCGTTCGCATTCGCGTTCTCGGTCTTAGTCTCTGGTCTTGATCTTGGTCCTGTTCTTGCTCTTGTTCATGGTCTTGGTATTGGTTCAGGTCTTTGGTGGTATTCAGACCAGGATGGTACATTAGTTCGCTTGCTTTGGTCTGGACCAAATAAAATGATTGTTTGTTTTCTCTTTGGTGCAGGAAGGATTAGAAAATCTTGCTCCTTAATGTAATTTTGGCAAATGTTTTTGTTAACTTTCCCATGACATTGTGCAGGAGACCACTTGAATCCTCTCTCCTTCTTTCGTTTTCTGAACATGATACCTCAGCATTTGCATGCAGTTGTGCAACATGAACATCTGCCCAGATATCCAAGAAGCAGTGTGTCTCCTCAGAACTCCAAGTTTACTTGCTCATTTCTAGTGTTACTACGTGTCGGTATGTGTTGTGTAGAGGAGCCATCAAAACATAATTTCCCATAAACCGTGACAATGACGGGAGGCCGTCAGTGCCAAAAAATAGTCTGTTTTTAGCAACTGGGTTGGATCAATGTCTGTCTACTTTCACATCTGAAACAAACTGTACCAGAGTTTGTTTGGAACTGATCAGCTGGGTCTCGGTTCACCTATTGGTGCTCACATGAGAGTTCAAATGCTTGTATTCACACCTGAACAAAAGGTACAAAGGTAAGAAACAAATCTGAGTTTTTTTTAAGTGAACTAAACAAAGCAGGTGTGAATATACTCTTAGTCTCTGGTCTTGGTCTTGGTTTTCTTCTTGCTCTCGCTCTTGTTGTTGTTCTCAGTCTTGGTCTTGTTCTAGGTGTCTGTCTTGTTTTGGTCTTTGTTTTGGTCTCAGTTTTATTCTTGCTCTTGTTCTTAGTCTGGGTCTAGGTCTTGGTCTCTTTTCTTGGTCCTTGTCTCTGGTCTTGGTTTTGTTCTTGGTCTCTGGTCTTGGTCTTAGACTGTGCTCTTGATATTGGTTCTGTTCTTGCTCTTTCTCCTGGTCTTGTTCTTGGTCCTGGTCTTCAGCCCTTATGACAGACATTTTTATGTAAGTGTGGGTCTAGAATAAAGCTCTTGTCAGATTATTCCTGATTTCTTCATTTGGGTTAAAACCACTAAACCTTAACTGGATCACCAGTGGAGATGTGGTATGTTACTTCCTGCCATGAGCTGGAAGCTTCAGGAGCAACAGAGATCAATTTTAAAATCTTTTTTTTCTTTATTTCTGTGTGACTCTCATCCTCCTCCATCTGTCCTCCATGTGGGTAGATGATGGTGGTGATGGTGATGATGGTGGTGGTGGTGCTGGAGATGATGATGGTGGTGATGATAATGACAAAGGTCTCATCTGGAGTATGTGAACGTTCTTCAGCCTGTGGTGGTCTCATCTCCTGCTCCACTTTCTCTGCTTTCTCCTCCAGTTAACGGGACACCGGCCAGCCAGCAGTCCAGTTCTGGAAAGTCGCCCAGCCCCTCCCCTGGCAGTCCAGGCAGCCTCAGCCGACGCCGGGTACGACTGACACACACACACACACCTACACATGCACACACATACAGTACACATGTGTACATATGTATGTATATATATATATATATATATATGTAGAGAGAGAGAGAGAGAGAGAGAGATACATATACATGCATATGTATATATTCAGTAAAGCTGAATCTAAATGGTTCCTCTGTCCTCAGGACCAGGACAAAGCCGTGACTGAACTTAGACCCACGTCGTCTTAAGGTCTTAGATCTGGAGGAAGCGTCTCAGATCAGGCAGAACCTGGTCAGGACTGGAGGTCCTGTTAGGATCTATGACTGTAGTTGCTGAGATGCTGAGATTCTGTTCCTGCTGGAGACTCAGAAGCTGTTGGTCCCTGCTGGAGATTCCACATCTGAGAAGATGTTTGTGTTTTCTCACAACTAAAGATGGCTGAAGTCAGATGGCTGTGAAACGTTCATATTTTAGCACATTTTAATCTAGTGCAGGTGTTTTTTTTCCCCTTCTTTTTGTTAAATTTTGTTTTCTGTTCCTTAAAATGATCTTAAAACTGTGACAGTTGTGCAGAGCAGGAGCATGCAGCTCAGAGGTATTTCTGAGTAGGATGGTTGATACTTAATCTGGATTCTCACAGCAGCACAGATTACATGAGCGTCCACGTGTCCCATGTTTGAACCTGACTCGAACTAGAACCTGGATTCATTCTGACAGACAGGACAACATGTTTTTCATGATAGATGCTTCAGCCAACCTATGAAAAATCTGTCAGATCAGGATGCACTGAAAACTGAAAGTTAATAATCTGAACATTTTCTTAATGTCTGACCAGATTATTGGATGGATGGATGGATAGGTTATTGATCCAACTGGAAATTCACAGATTTGAATTCTCAGATTCAGATTTAAATTCATGAATTCCAGATTGACACATTTGTGAATCAATGAGGGAGTGTTCGGACTCAGAGCCCTGAATTCAGCCCAACTTAACATTCCAGGAACCAGTAATGGAGGGTTAAAAGTGGTCCTCAGGTTCCTGAATCGTCATGGTAGCATGGCTGTGATGATGGTAAAGAGTGGGGGTCCCAGGATCCGTCAGTGTTGTAGTTATTGCTGTTGATGTGGTTTGTGCGGTTGGTATGATTGTTGATGTGATTGATGCTGTTGATGTGGTTGGTGCATCGGTGCGGTTGATGCTGCTGATGTAGTCGGTGCTGTTTATGCGGTTGATGCTGTTGATGTAGTTGGTGCTGTTGATGTGGTTGGTGCATTGGTGCAGTTGGTGCTGTTGATGTGGTTGGTGCGGTTGGTGCTGTTGACGTGGTTGGTGCATTGGTGCGGTTGATGCTGTTGATGTAGTTGGTGCATTGGTGCGGTTGATGCTGCTGATGTGGTTGATGTAGTTGATGTAGTTGGTGCTGTTGATGTGGTTGGTATGGTCGATATGGTTGGTGCTGTTGATGTGGCTTATGCTGTTGATGTGGTTGGTGCTGTTGATGTCGTTGATGTGGTTGGTGTGGTTGATGCGGTTGATGCGGTTGGTGCTGTTGATGTGGTTGATGCTGTTGATGTGGTTGGTGCAGTTGGTGCTGTTGATGTGGTTGGTGCATTGGTGTGGTTGATGCTTTTGATGTAGGTGGTGCATGGGTGCCGTTGGTGTTGTTGATGTAGTTGGTGCATTGGTGCGGTTGATGCTGTTGATGTGGTCGGTATGGTCGATACAGTTAGTGCTGTTGATGTTGTTGATGTCGTTGATGTGGTTGGTGTGGTTGATGTGGTTGGTGCTGTTGGTGCTGTTGATGTGGTTGATGCTGTTGGTGCTGTTGATGTGGTTGATGCTGTTGATGTTGTTGATGTGGTTGGTGTGGTTGATGTCGTTGATGTAGTTGATGTGGTTGGTGCTGTTGATGTGGTCGATGCGGTTGGTGCTGTTGATGTGGTGGGTGCATTGTGCGGTTGATGCTGTTGATGTAGTTGGTGCGTTGGTGCGGTTGGTGCTATTTATATAGTTGGTGCTGTTGATGTGGTCGGTACGGTGGATACGGTTGGTGCTGTTGATGTAGTTGATGTGGCTTATGCTGTTGATGTGGTTGGTGCTGTTGATGTGGTTGATGCTGTTGGTGCTGTTGATGTGGTTGATGCTGTTGATGCTGTTGATGTTGTTGATGTGGTTGGTGTGGTTGATGTGGTTGTTGCTGTTGATGTGGTTGGTGTTGCAGGGCCCTAGGAACAGATCAGATCTGGGTTGCAGCTAACGAGCAGACCGTGGTCCCAGGTCTGGGTCAGCAGAGATCACAGAACTGAGAGGACGTTTGAATGAACGTTTCCTTTTCAATTTCTTTCCCTCCAACTGAGTAAATGTGAGGTGGAGCTCTATTCTTCATTTTTCCTCTGTACAGTTGTGATTGAAACATTTATCTCTGAAGTAATTTAGCTTCCAGAGTTTTTAAATACAAACTGATCTTTTCTAGTCTCATTGTCTCTAGTCTAACGTGTCAGGTATACGTGTTGCTGATGTAGCAGCAGCAACATGCCTCATTTACTTGTCTGTCTGTCCATCCATCCATATGTCTGTCCATCATCTATACTCTCTTACTCCTTTTTTAGGGTCATGGGGGTCTGCTGGACGTATCCCAGCAGACTTTGGGTGACATGTGGGGGTACATCTGGACAGGTATCCAGTTCTTAACATGTATCACATGTCATACAAATAGAGCTTTAAATGTCTGCTGAGCTGGCTATCCCACAATCACAGCCATTTCCTCTGGTAGAGAATGTACCGAACCAAGCCCCACTGCCGTTGGCTCGGTACATTCTGTACTCTGATCTTCCCCTAGGAATCAGAGCAGATCAGTTGTTTGAGGGGAAGATGAAAACAGTCAGGATTTCTGGTCCAATAACAGCTTCTTTTAGCCCAGAAAAGCAGAAATCTGTGGACTACTGACTTTAAACTAGGAAGATGAGTGTTGAATAAAATACATTTTGGACTCTTTTCTACACTAAAGCAGCTGATTTCAGCTGTCAGAACCACTCACACCAGCAGAAGAGCAGTTTAATTTTATTTCTATTATTTGTCTCTCGACATTCAAAGTCAGCTTTTAGATCATCAGTCGAGAAATAACTGAGTCCAGAAAGACAACAGAGACTAAAAGAGGACGCAGAGATGGATGCTGTCATTCAGATTCTGCATCCGCTGAACTGCATGCTCCATTTCTCCCATCGTTGTTGGCTGTGTTATTTATATTTATATATATATATATTTGTGTGAGAGAGAACAAGTGGGCCAAAGGAGGACATGTCTTTATTATGAAACTACTGTCTCATTCATCCATTTGAGTGTGTTGTATTTGCTTTATTTCTTATTTTATGTTGTATTGATGTCATTAGTTTTCATGAAGACTGGCTGCACCATGAACATGACTTTGAAGCTTTAAAGTCATATTTTTGATCATCTTATTCACTGAAATTAAGTTTAGTCATAAACTGAAATTATCTGAAATTGTATTAAAACACGAGAATTCAGAAAATTTAAGTCGGTTTAAGGCATTTAACTGTGAGGCTGCCAGCCTTCATGCGTTTCTGTGTTTTCATTACCTTTTGTTGACGTCATTAAATTCATTTTCATTTTCATTTCGTTGTCTTTCTTCTTGTTCTTCTTCCTCTGGAGCTTGTTATCCTGGTGTTTCTTCAAGACTCAGAGGATGTTTTATGATTTAAGGGTAAATAGACGTAGTATGTGGACCAGACCAGCTCGGTTTAAACACTACCTGGTTGGGACTTTTAAAAAAACGTTAATAAAATAAAAATAATTGTTCAGAAAACTGACCGCTAACATGATGCACACACACCTGAAGATGCTGAATCTTTTTGTGTCATGAAAAACTGAGACTGTTTTCTAATTTCCTTTGAAGCCTCTAATCTCAGCTCCCACGACTCTGAAATGAGATTAGAACCTTCTCTGGTTCCAGCTGGCAGTGCAGGACCACAGAATCTCCCATGATGCTCTCTGTCTGTCTAGACAACGACATGTCTCTGGTGTGAATGTCAAACAGGAACAGAAATATGCTTCTCAGATTTCATAAATCCAGCTTCACCAAAGAAGAATGTAATCAGATTCAGACAGCAGGAAGAAAAGACAGTTATGTAAACACTAATCTACAGCCGGAGGCTCCTCCACAACAGATGATTATTCAGCTGCTGCTGTTTACTCCTGATGTTCAACTGCTGAGAGTTAAAAGTCTGACAGAAAAGGTGTTTTAGCTGTGACATGTTAGAAGAAACAAGATTAGGGTTAGAAGAACCATGATGAGGGTCAGAAAAACCAGGATTAGAGTCAGAAGAACCAGACTTAGGGTCAGAAGAACTAGGATGAGGTTAGAAGAACCAGGATAAGGGTTAGAAGAACCAGGATGAGGGTCTGTGATGAAGCTTAATTCCTGTCCATCTTTCCATCAGCTCAACCTCCCAGACAACAGGAAATGACCTAATATGGTTTATGTCTCCTCATTGGAAGTCTCACAAGCTGCTCTTCTCTTCTCTGCTGCTGTTTCCATGGCAACAGCATGATGTTCCCTCTGTGGCAGGAAAAGACAGAGACAAATGAGAAAGGAAGAGGACGACACTAGACCAAGACCCAGTAGAGAACGGGGCTGGACTAGAACCAAAAACAGGACAGGGGTGGACCAGGACCCAACAGAGGAAGGGACCGGACTAGGTCTCAGGGGAGGACAGGGCTGGACTAGAATCCAGGACAGGATGAGGCTGGACCACAATCCAGCAGGGAACATGGATGGACCAGGACCCAGGAGAGGATGGGGCTGAACCAGGACCCAGCAGAGGATAGGGCTGGACCATGGCCAAGAAGAGTACAGGGCTGGATCAGGGCCCAGGAGAGGAAACAGGATTACATAAAGACTCGTCTGACTCACAGCTGAGTGGCTTTCAGGTCGGCGCTGCAGAGATGAGTAACCAGGATGCTGAACAGCAGCTCTGCTACACTGAACCTAATCCTATTGTAAACCCAAACCCAAACCTAACCTAACCTAACCTAACCTAACCCAACCTAACCGAACCTAAACCTAAACTAAAAATTAATCTTCCACTACTAATGCCATCAGACCACCATCTACTCTGAGTCAGAGTTATTAACTCACCTTGATGCTTTTAGATGTGATGAACCATCACGACCTGCAGTTTAATAAGGTTTCTGGTCAGGTGACTGAATAGTAAATAATAAAATAACAGCTATAGAGCATTCCAGTAGCACCACAGAAACACCCAGAAAGATAAAAACCCTGAGACATAAGAAGCATGAGAAAGATCAGAAATATCCAGAAAGATCTCAGATCTCAGTGGTCTGGGCTGACGTGATGAGGGACGTGATGGACAGAGGGACAGGGGGATAGCAACAATGTCAGATCTACTGCACTTGAAGCAAAAATAGGTTTTCAGGTGAAACAACCTGCAGCCATGAACAGTCTCCACCATCCCTGATGTTTCCATGACAACCAGCTTGTCAGGTGATGGGCAGAATTTTTGTCACTATAACAACCTCGTAATTACTAACCAGGAGAGTTTGTCTCCATTACTGCCACCAAAATGTGTGTTTCCAAGTCTTAGAAAAGTTTTGCAAAAGCAAGAAGCCAGGACAGTTTTTGGAGTGACCAGAGAGGAACTTAGGAACTTGGGGGGGTGGGGAGGGGTGGGGGTGGGGGGTATTAGGTAATCATTTTCTTTCCTACTGTGTTTCCTTCCTGCTGGTTTTCCCTCCTACTGTGTTTCCTTGATAATGGGTTTCCTTCTTGAGGTTTCCTTCCTGCTGGTTTTCCCTCCTACTGTGTTTCCTTGATAATGGGTTTCCTTCCTGAGGTTTCCTTCCTGCTCGGTTTCCCTCCTACTGTGTTTCCTTCCTGCTGGGTTTCTTTCCTGAGGTTTCCCTCCTGCTGGGTTTCCTTCCTGAGCTTTGCTTTAAATGTCATATATGATATATGATTGAATTGTGTGATTTTCGGATTGGACAGAAAAACCCATCGTGTTCTGGATGCAGATCAGTTCTCTACCGTCCCAGTCAGTGGCATGAATTTTAAAATGAAAAATTTACCTCTCTGCAGGGGTCCCAGGGTTCATCCAACTCTCTGTCTTCCACTCAAGTGACCAGCCCTGTGGACGAAGGAGACATCCTCATCACAGAAGCTGAAGCTGATGTCCCTCCTCTCCCTGGTGAGCTGCAGCCTCGTTCTCCTAAAGATCAGCCACGTCTGAGTCCCTGTCCTGACATTTCTGACCTCTGTCCTCACACCTGTCCTCCCCCTGATGTCCTCCTCCAGTGTCCTCCCCTGCTTAACACTAGTTCCCAGTAGCACTGGTTCCCTATATCACTGACTCATAATAATACTGGTTCCCAATAGCACTGGTTTGCAGTAACACTGGTTCTGAGTAGCACTGGTTCCAGTTGCACTGGCTCCCAATGAGAGTCTATTGGTTCTCTGCAGTTGAGTTCCTGGTGGAGGAGGTTCCAGCGGTGCCGTCCTACATATCGGACCGCTACAAGGTGGGCCGGATGCTCGGGGACGGGAACTTCGCTGTGGTTCGGGAATGTGTGGAACTGTCCACAGGACGGGAGTACGCTCTGAAGATCATCAATAAGAGCAAGTGCAGAGGAAAGGTATGTCAGGACGACTCATTTTGGTTAACTTCATCAATGCTGGAGAATGCTCTGAAACCAGAGCTTCTACCTCCACCTGTTTCATCTTTTTATAAAAAATGATCTTTTTGGATATAAAATCCTTGTGTTTTTCCAGGAGCACATGATCCAGAACGAGGTATCCATCCTCCGGAGGGTTAAACATCCAAACATTGTCCTACTCATTGAAGAGGTGGACACCTACAGTGAGCTGTACCTGGTCATGGAGCTGGTCAAGGTGCGTTTGGTTTCTGAGCTATAGATGATGAAAAGATAATGAATAGATGACCTCCATCTTTAGGATCTAAACGTTGACCGACTTGGAGGAAGTCTGGCAGCATGAGAGTGATCTGAGGCCGCGGGCCTTTCACGATCCTTCCTTCATTCTCTGAGTCAAGAGATGTTTGTGCATAATTCAGGGGGGAGGACTGCCGTCCATCTGTTCTACAGTTCTACAGAGTCTAGATGAGCTCTGAGGGTGTCTGGATGAGGACGAGCAGGAATTTTATGTTTCACATCATTTCAGGACTCAGTATATTTCAGAATAACTGGGACATTTATAATTCAATATTCAAGATTCAATTTATTACCATTTGTAACAGCTTTTGAACAGCTAGAGTGCACTTCTCAACATTTAACAGACAATCATAAAAACTGCTTAGGACATAAAATGAAGTTAAAACATAGACAAAAGTTAAAAAACCAAGCTTCATAAAACTTGATTAAATCAACCTATTCAGATTAATTATTCAAAAGTATGTTTCCTCACTTTTAAAGTTATAAAACACACATGTCAAACCCCAGGCCCGTGGCCCAAATCACACTTCATCTTGTTTGGTCCGTGAGAGCATTAAAACACAATCATAAACTTCTAACTAGAACATTTCTGAGGAAACGTTTGATTCAGTTCTGACATCAAAAAGTGGAATAACTCAGGTGGAGAGCAGCTGGTTTATGTCAGAAAGTCAGGATTTACTAAACATTTGAAAAAGATTTCCAACTTAAAGTTGATCATTTTTGTCAAAACTTGGGATTTTTGTAAAATTTACATTTTATAACAAAAATGTATGCTTTTAGGACTAAATACCCTAAAAAAAATTGCATGGTGATAATGTGGCCCTTGATCTAAAACATAGTTTTTTGTTGCTGTTTTTAATCTGTAAAAGTGTTAAATGTGAGTTTAACACATTTTTACATTACATTTTTTTTTAGAACGTGCCACTCTGGTACACCTGGTCCTGACCCAGTCCATGACACTACCACTGCCATGCTTCCAACAGTAACAACTGTATGATAACTACAGACCAACCACCAGGTCATGTGACCCATAGACTGTAAATACTGGATCAACCACCAGGTCATGTAACCCATAGACTGTAGATACTGGACCAACCACCAGGCCATGTGATCCAGAGATCCCTCCTGAGAGACTTTGAGGTCCAGTTTTCCTTCAAACATGTTACAAAGAGGCAGGGCAAAGCTGTCAAATCCAAAGGCAGAGCTGATGGCTTGCTGTCAGTCTTCCCAATCAAATGAATCCAGGCATCTGATTGGTCAGCTTTACTGATTAATATAAATGCATCTGATGTGGTAAGTACAGTTGTCATGGATGTAAAATGTAACCACAGATGAAAAAAGGCTGTAAATATCTTTAATTCTACTTTTAACATGGAGGTCAATGGGAATCCACTCTGTTCTGGAGCCAGCACCTAGTGGTCAGTGGAGGAACTGAAACTTAACCTACTTCCTGGCTGAGCTTCAGCCTGGAAGTGGAATGACTGCTGATAGATCACAATGTTACTTTACATTTAAGAATGTAATCTCAAGAGCTTAATCATTGCGTGTGCTGGTCTTTATCCAGCTCTCGAAGCATTTGTGAACGTCCCTCAGGTGTTTCTAAACGTCCCTCAGGTGTTTCTGAACATCCCTCAGGTGTGACAGCTCTTTAAATAGCCTGAATAGATCTGCAGCATTTCTGTCTGTTTATTCAGCTGGTACCGTATTCGCTTTCAGGACTGATGGTTGAGGTGGTTTTAAAGGCAGCTAGCTCCAGCTACCACCTGAGCTTCAGGTGATGAACATTCTGCTTTTGGAGGTTAAACCTCTGGATGTGGAGCATGTAGAGCAGGTGAAGGAGGACAGGTGGGACTGCTGGAGGCTGAGCTGGAACAGAGATGTTCATGACTATTTTTAGTCTCTGCTCCACTGAGTTCAGTCAGAGCCAATCAAAGCTGGGATGAAGTAACACTGAAGAGGAGGAGTTTAATAATTCCTGTCAAAGGGAAATATTGAAGGATGGAGGAGGAGCTTCAGGTCAGCTGAACAATGAGCACACAGATGATCCCTTCAGCTGACTACAGGTCCATTGATGCCCGTAATTAACAACATTGTGTCCCTGACTCATCCACAGGGAGGAGATCTGTTCGATGCCATCACCTCCGCTAACAGGTACACAGAGAGGGACGCCAGCGGGATGCTCTACAACCTGGCCAACGCCATCAAGTACCTGCACAGCCTCAACATCGTCCACCGTGACATCAAACCAGAAAACTTGCTGGTGAGTCACCTGCTGCTTTCTGAGTCATGAAGATGATGTTCAAGCAGTTATGAATCATTTATAACCCTCAATGATCAGGTTCAGACTTCCTGCTCACCTGGAGCAGGTCAGGTAGTCCTGATCTCACTGCAGGATTGTGTTTGTGTGTTCAGGTATACCAACACGCAGATGGCAGCAAAAGCCTGAAACTGGGAGACTTCGGATTGGCGACGGTGGTGGACGGACCCCTCTACACGGTCTGTGGGACCCCAACATACGTAGCACCTGAGATCATTGCTGAAACGGGGTGAGAACATCATCAGATTATCATTTCATGGACCTCTGACTCTCTACCTTCACCTTCACCTTCATCATTCTGGTCTTTCTGCAGCTACGGCCTGAAGGTGGACATCTGGGCAGCTGGAGTCATCACCTACATCCTCCTGTGTGGGTTCCCGCCATTCAGGGGGTGAGTTACAGAGCCACTTTTAAAGGTTCTAAACTCTGAAACTGTTTTAAAGTTTCAAAACTCTCAGCGGTATTTATATAACACCAGTTGTCTCTAGGTGCTTTTCAGAAACCCAGATCATGACCTCTGAACACATGACAAGCCTAACATTCAGAACTGAATCGGACATTTCCTTAGAAATGTCCTAGTTTTGAGTTTTTAAATGTCTTTAAACACTTTTACGGACCAGATAAAATGAAGCGGCAGACCAGATTTGGCCCAGCGGCCTTGAGTTTGACACCTGTGACGTGTTTGCAGGAGCAGTGATGATCAGGAGGCTCTGTTTGACCAGATACTGATGGGACAGCTGGAATTTCCTCTCCCGTACTGGGACAACGTGTCAGAGACTGCCAAGGTGAAGCTCCTCCTCTCACACCAATCACTCCTGTAGATGTTTAAACCGTCACACCGATCACTTCTTTACTTCATTAACCAGAGATCAGCATTCATGACTGTCTACTTCCTGCTGCAGGAGCTGATCCGATCCATGTTGGAGGTGGAGGTGGACCAGCGGTACTCGGCCCTCCAGGTTCTGGAGCACCCCTGGGTCACTGTGAGTACTCCGCCAATGGTTTGATGTTCAGCTTTCTTCAGTAGGTGACTATAAGCTCTGGTTCCTCTGTGGATGCAGGATGAAGGTCTGAGTGAGAACGAGCACCAGCTGTCAGTGGCAGGAAAGATCAAAAAGCACTTCAACACCAGTCCGAGGGTCAGTGACACCCCCGCTGTCATCTCTGTAAGTTACCCCAAGAACTTGTGGCTTCCTGAGCCACGAACCTAGACTGGTCCAGGTGTCTTAAGGAAGTCGGACCGGTCCGGGACCAGGTTCCTGGCTGAGGTTTGTGTTTCTGCTTTTCTCTGTGTGCAGATGGACGACAGCTTTTCTCTGCAGAGATCCGGATCGTTGGACTTCTACCAGCACCCAGCCATGTACTGGATAAGGTACGCCAGGTCTAAATCCTAAAAAAAAGTGTCATAAAATCTCAAATTTCACAAAATTCACAACTTTTTAAAAAAAATAAAATTCAGTTTTCTACTAAAATCTCTATTTTTTTGTCTAAAAAATCACACATTAATCTATTTCTTTGTATAAAAAAAAACAAAACTAATTTTGATGTAAAATTACAAATTTTAAAAGATGAAGACTTTTTAACTTAAAATTAAAATGTTTTGTTGGAAATTTTATACTTTTTGTCCATAAGCCAATTTTTTTTTTCTTAATTAAAAAAGGGTTTTGACAAAAAGTGTATCAACTTTTAGTTGTAAAATCATTTACTAAATCCCACTTCCTGACATAAACCAGCTGCTCTCCACTTCAGTTATTCCACGTTTTGATGTCAGAACTGAATCAAAAGTTTGACACTTGTGGGTTAGAACCTTGACGTCTAAAGTTCTTCTAATGGTGACACTGTCCTCCCTCCTCCAGGCCCCCCCTCCTGATCAGGAGAGGCCGGTTCTCTGACGAGGACGCCACCCGGATGTGAAGCAGATGATCCTGGTGATCCTACAGACGTTTGGAGCCCCCAGTAGCCTCCCTGGCCTTCCCATCGCCACTCCCTCTCTGACCCCTGATCCCCAGATGACCACGCCTCCTTCAGCACCGTCTGCTCCCCCAACTCCCCTAGCTAGAGAGAAGTAGGAGAGGCAGGAGAGGGGGAGGATCCTCATCCAGCTCCTCTCAGCGTAGAGAAGGTGGAGGAGTCGTCCTGATGGCTGAATTTAAACATCTACGACGTGGAGGAGAGCTGGATGAAGGTGGAGGAAGGTGGAGGAGCAGAAACAGACATCAGGGAGGAAGGAAGGAAGAGTGAACGCAGCAAAGCAACCTGGAGGAAGTATTTCATGTCCTCGAGGAAACAGATGGAACGTGGAGACAGCTCTTCATGAGTTCACCTGCTTTACTCGTTCTGGATTCACTACGTCTTTAGTTGGAATGAAGATAAAGGGGAAGTATGTAGAAGTAGAACTCAGTCATGAGGAACCACGTAGACTTGAAGAAGATTCAGGAAGTCCAGGTCCTGGAAAAGGTACTCCAGATGCTGGTGATGCTGGACAGATTTACGGTTTACTTTTCACCCAGACTGCTGTTAAACTCCACAACGGTGCGTTTTATGGCTCCAGACCCAAAAACTCAGCAGCATCCAGGTGCTTGTAGCAATCGTCATCGACATATCCCAGTAAATACAGGTACAGCTGTCACACATTTGGAGGTGTTGTAGATGTTTCCTTGCAACCGATGATGTCATCAGAACAGAGAGGATGAACTTTCGGATGTCAGAAAACCAGCAGTCCCACAGGTGGAGGATTCCACCGGTGGAGGAGGAGTTGTTTCAGCTGTGTGTTTGTTCAGGTGGAAGCATGACAGACGTACAGTAGCCGATTATGTATATGTATGTAAATAACTTTGATTTATTTTATAGTTCACAAGACAGTATATTTCTTTACTAGTTGTCTGTCTGTGGAGGTTCAGTTTAAAAACAAGGTCATGTGTAACAGAGAGATAAAAATAATAATAATAATGATGCAAAGACGATGAGTATAAATGAAAATGTGCTGTTTGGAGAGAAAGTTGTTTTACCCGATTCAAGAGAAGAGGAAACCACGACCCCTGCTGCAACGCCTGAGCTGATGTCAGCCAATCAAGTGATGTCCTGTCAGATGACTTCCAGGTGAGCGTGAGGCTGGATGGGTGTAGTTCTCGTCTAAGTTTCCGTATTTCCTCATCGTTGCTCAGACTCAATAAAGTGCTGCAGTCTAGAATGAATCCAAAAACGTGGTTTACCAAAGTGCTTCACAGCTGCACCTGTCATTCCAGATACCTGTACCTCTGTTGATCAATGACAACATAATCATTAAAATGTGTTTAAAAAAATAAAAATAAAACATGGTCTCTTCATTGATCATTAATTTTTAGATTTGATTTGTAACTGAATACTAGGACCCAATAGTTATTTGCTGTTACCCAGTTAAAGCAATTATATATGTAGCTGTCTGAATGACATATTTCATTGTTTATGTTTCACGTGTCAATAATTAGAATGCTATGTTAAACAATTTTGGTTGTCATTTGAAGTCCTTGAGGT
>JBAMYA010030204.1:0-16026 GCA_037176975.1 Arrhamphus sclerolepis | reverse complement strand
GTGAAGGACACGTTCACCACTCACATTAGCACAAAAAAATCTGCTACAAGATGAAATTGCATATAGACATTGACTGGTTTTGCCAGATGATGGTATTAACCATCAATATACATGCAGACAAAAAAAAAAGAAAAAAAAAAAGAAAAGCTTTTTTTTTTTTTCTTTTTTGAATGGTCTAAACAGTTTTGTCCCTGATCCAAAAGCTCTCCGTAAGCTTCAAAGAGGGTTCAGCAAATCCTGCCTAGGTTCAGCCGTCTGCTCCATGTGCTAATCCACCTCCTACCGACTTCCTCGCAGCAGAGTGCGGGCCTCACGCTGGGCCACTTCCTCCTGGCCTGTAGTGGGACGCCTTCATTCACTGCCTCGGTTTTAAGTCCCTGTGTGTAATCTTGTTTTGAGCAGCTCACCCAAAACACAGAGGTCAGATGCACGGAAATCTCACAGATAACAACATGACGGCCTCAGGGTGCATCGTGGGGGATGAGGTTGGAAGGAAGGAGGTCAAAGTTGGAGCGGGAGGGGAAAACCAACGTCGATCATTGATCCCAGACTCACCTCCGTGCGCTACGTTGGATGCTTTTCTCTCTTCACTATGTGCTTAAGTCAAATCAAAACAGAAAAAGAATGAGTCTTTTACTTAAACTTAAACACCACATCTTATTCTATTCATTTGAAACCTTTCATTGGTTTAAAAGTTAGATGAATCCAGTTCAGTGAGGCTGAACTTGGCACTTTTCCGCTGTTTCCTGTCACCTTTGACTCCGTTTAGCCTCGTTAAAAGCAAGACGCGTCACAGATTACAGATTAGAAAGAGCACATGGTTAGATAATAAACAGGAATAGCTGATGAAATGAGCTCCACTCAGAGCAGATGTGATTCATTTATATGTTTTATGATTGGCTGCCTGCTTTTTCTGTAACCAATTAACTGGATGATTTGATTTGAAAAATCAGTAAGAGAAGAGAAGTAATTGTCCAGCGGTGGCACGACAATAAACACCTTTGGGTTGATTTCAAAAATGCCATTTGAAGATGACATGACTTGTTAGATTTGGTAACTATTAACTCTTCCAGTCAGCAATATAGTTTATAGTTTATTTTTAGTAATTTATTAGTATTAGTGGTGCTCCACGCCCCTCCAGATGTGAGTGCGGTGGATTCTATATCTCTGCCACAACAAAACTCCCTGCTGGTTTTGTTTCTTTGCTGCCAGTAAGTTTATTTTAGCCGTGACCACATCACGCAGCGCTGCAGGTGTTGCTTATTTCATGTATTTCTCTAAAATGAATGTGAATCGTCTGTGTCTCTGTGCAGGAAGGGCTACGATCCCGATAAAGACTCGGAGGATCTCGAGCACTCGACCGCATCCTGGCGCGAGGAGGAACAGGCGTCGCTGCAGCAGTCCCTCCGTGTCCTTCAGGCTCAGTTCGCCACTGAGCGCGCTCGGAGGGAGGAGGCCGAGCGAGAGGCCGAGCTGCTCGCCAGAGAGAACGGAGCGCTGGAGCAGCAGCTGGCAGGACTGGAGGGATGTCGGGTATGTCTGACAACACGTTGGTTTTGGCTTTCGGTCCTTGTCTCCATGGGGCTATAGAGAAAATATTTGCTCATATGCTGATGAGTTGGGAGGGATTATAATCCCATCAGGATGTAGGGGAAGTGTTTGTGTTCGTTTCTAAACTGTTCTGTTACTCCATCAGGTCAGACTTTCTGAGCTGGAACACGAGGCCGAGGAGCTTCGTCAGCTCTGGAAGTCAGAGTCCTCTTCGAGGTCTGCGAGGCCAGACTTCATCCACGGCCTGCTGCCACACTCGCTGTTCCTCAACCCGGAGGAGGAGACTGCAGGAGAGCCTGCTGCGCCTAGAAGCCCAGCGGTCCTGAAACGCTGGGCCAGCGAGCGGCTGATGAAGGCCACGCAAGTGCCTGACTCCCCCGACAGGATCTCCGACCACGAGTGCTCATGCGTGCGCCGAGCCGAGGTGGTGAAGTATCGTGGGATCTCTCTGCTCAATGAGGTGGATGCCCAGTACAGTGCCTTGCAGGTGAAGTACAACGAGCTGCTGCAGCGCTGCCGTCTGGGAGAGGAGGAGGAGGAGGAGGAGGAGGACATGCAGAGCCACAAGGCCGTGCAGACTGCAGAACCCGCTGCAGCTCGGCCTGCCTTCACAGACGTAGAGGACAACTTTCACCAGCCAGAGTATAAGGAACTCTTTAAAGAAATCTTCTCTCGCATTAAGAAAACCAAAGAAGATCTGATTGAAAACAGGGTTAGAGCCTCAACGATGAATTAGTTGTTCTTGAAATAAGACCAGCTGTGATATGGTTGTCTTCCAGTAACAGAACAACATCGGAAAGACTTCAGTTTGCCCAGAAATGATGATTAATATAAGACTCCAAGATGATGCACGATCAAGAGGGCTAAACAACACCAGCTCATCATGTGGCAAATGTCCTTCGTTTGCACAGAAACACCGGTGCTTTAGACCGCCAGAGCCTGCGGTACAATCACTCTGGTCACAACCAAACGTCTGTGGAGTAAATGTCTTTGTCTGATAAACTTGTAACACTTTATTTTATGGGTTCCTTAGTTTTCTGGAAGGAAAGTGACGTGTTAAAGAAAGACGTTTAGTTCTGAAAGTGTGGAGTCAGTTGGTGTTCTTGGTAACATACTGATAACAAAGCAGCGTGTTTGGAAAGACACTGAGTTCTTTTCAAGCACACGTGAAGCTCCTGAAACCTCACCAGGATATCCTTAACTTTCCAGCACATCATCCAAAGCTCCAGTGTGCAATTTACTGCCATAGAAGACTAAGAAACCAGCTGATATCCACATTTCAGAAGCCAGAACATGTTGAAAAATGTTTCAAATGAATGTAGCTCTTCCCTTTAGCTTTATTTTTGTCCTCCAGCTGTTGAGGGAATTACGTTTTGCTGCGAAATTCAGCTGCTGCGCAAATATATGAACAAGCAGGGTAAAGTAAACGTTGAAAGCTTTTTTTTCCCACTTAAAAAAACGAATAGCAACAGGATTGGAAAGGCAGTAAAACTGCATCCCAGTCTGCTGAAGATATGTAGAGCGAGGAGATCAGTATTTGTTGGCTCATTCTTAAATCATTGTTTTTGAATGACTCAAATAGTTTTTTGTTTTCATACAATAGTCACTTTTTTTTCCAGGAAGCTTTCTAGAAAATGAAAGGGTAACTCATAAAATAGAATTTTACAGGACACCTGATGTTTTTGTATCTTTTTTTCCCCCACAATTATTATAAAATTTAAGATATTATTGGTTATTATTATTACTGGTTAGCCACTGCATGGCTGACTAAAAATATAGTATGCAATGTCACATTAGTGAAAGAGGTGAAGGTGCTTGGATGTATAACTATTCTCTGAAATTATACTTTATTATCGTAGGTTAGATTAGCAGCCTGTGAATGAATGTTCTAGTAAAGGGACATTTACCAAAATAAATAAATGTTTACTTGATCGTGTAACCTGTAAAAGCCTCGTGAAGGAATGTTGGAGCAGAAGCTGCTGTCAGCTGCAGTTGTGTTGCTTTTGCTGCCTGTTTGCGTGTCTCGTTGAGCTTAAAGGCTGCATGCATGACTGTTTTTTTTTTTTTTTTTATGTTTTGTTTTTTTGTGACATCACATGAAGATGCACTTTAGAAATGCACCGGGAATTATCAATGCTGCTCTCGTAGATTTTTATATTTTTGTTGGGCAAGTGTTTGGTGCTGTTTAAATTTGAATTCTCGGTCTGAATCACCTGGACTGTGTACGATGTGTTTTCACTTGTGATGTTTCTGCTCTGAGCCATAAAACCTGAAGCAAGTTGACACAGAAGTCGTGTTTCCCTTTCTTTTTTTTTCCCCTCACTGAGTTTAGCTACTGTAAAAGTATAAAAGTCACATGAGAAGCCAGAATTAAATGACTGATCTCCCACATGCACCACGCTGGACCTCACATTCAACCTAGAAAAGATTAAATGGTTAAAATACAGGTGAAGAGAGAGTATTTGAAGCATCAAAGATTCTTAAGACTTAAGTGTGCTGTAAGCAAAAGGCTTTTTATATTTTACCTTTTAAAAAAAGATTTTGTAAAATGAAATAAAAAACCTAACCCTGTCTGCGATTGGACCAGTGTTCGCTGTGGTTTGAGGCGCAGGCGGCCCCCACACTGATGGCGACGAGATTCTTGAACATAAAAAAAAATTGCCTACACTACCTTTAAGTCACATGAGATAAAATAAGTCATCCGTCTTCTTTTAGTGTTTCTTTTTAAGTCCTGGCAGCTCCATCTTCAGCATCTTCTTACATCTGTATTCCTTCATGTCCATGTATCCATCACCATAGGCGTCCCACTTTCCCCTGAAACCCACCAGTTATGCCTACTGCCCTCATAACAACAATTCTAACATGCATTTTAGCCACTCGACATCCTCGTACATTTTACACAATTAACAATGACAAACACCCCAGACAAGTTCACACTTGTGTTTATTGAGCAACATGAAAACATTATTAGATGATGTGGGAAAACAGTGATTTTTAATGTGAAATGCAGAACATCTTAATTCACATTTCAAGGAAAATGTAAGCAGCTTCTTTCATGCACAGGTGGGAGTTTGTCCTGAATGCCTTGTGAGGCAGAGGCACTTTAGATGGAGGCTCAAGATAGCAGCACATGGCAACACACCCCCGTACCCATAGCAACAGCCTCCTCCACTAACCGACAAGACTATGTGGAGTTCATGTGCTGGCCTGTTTGTTTAGTGGGATTTAAGAGCTGAACATGACATTTTATTCTAAATTGCATCTTTATTGGTTCTGTTCAAAAATCAGTCACTCCAATGAAAACCTACATACAACCTAAAAAAAACAAAACATCAGCCCCTGAATCCACTCACTCCTTGAAAATGATAGATCAGGTTTGAATGATGAACACAGAAAATCGACAAAAAGCCAGTTACTGTAACAGATTTCTGGTCCTCAATTGTCAAACATTCTGTATATTTTCCTTGAGTTTCGCATCCCGTTTCCCTTGTCTCTTAATCAGTTCAGAAATTTCTTCAAGTGCTGTCTTAACTTTCCATCCATCCATCTTTCAGCTCACCTTTTCCACTTGAGGATTACAGGAAGGATACTTGCAGGATAACAGTTGTGATCGGTTGATATTCTTCAACAAAATTAAGGGTGCCAAATTTTAATCAGTCTACTACCCCATCAGACCTTAAACTTTGCTGCTTTTTTTTAATGATGCATCAAAATAAAAACATGCTCTCTGGCCGATTGAAATAGTTCTGAGCTGTGGCAGCTTTCAACAGTAAACATCCTATCTATGATAAGAAAAATAACCCAACATGAGGTCATAATTGAAAAAAAATTTCTACTAATAAACCGTATACATATATTTATATCTTGCAATTTCTTCATTTTTTTAAGTTCAGGTTCCCTCAGACTCCATTTGTGAGGGAGTTTCTGTCGTGCCCGTGCACCAGAGTGCCGACTGAAATGCTTCAGCTGAAATGTGGAAAAACCTTCTGGTTCTGAGACTGCACAGCAGACATCTTTGTCCTCCAATCACTGGCCCTCAGAGCTCGGCCAGCACACTGTGATTGGCCCTCATTTAACGACTGCCCTCCCACCGGGCACACGGCAGAGGATTTGATTGAGTGACGCTTGACCGTTGGGGGGCAGGCTCTCTGGGTCAGGACTGTATTGTTCCCTTGAGGTACCACATCCCTACGTGGCTGCTGCAGCACTCCTGAAACGACAAACAGCAGGTGAGATCAGTGGAAAACAGCTGGTTACAGGTGGACGCTCACCCCGGCTCCCCCTCTCACATGAAGCAGCCGGTCCACTTCGGCTTTAGAAGTGGTTCCAAACTCCTGCGCTAGTTTGGCTTGAATCATGTTCCTCCTGACGCGGTAGTTCTTTGTGAAAAGGTCGTAAAGTAGCCGACGATGCTGCAGGATGAGGCCATGTTTACGTTGACAAATGAAGAGGAAGAAGAAGAAGAAGGAAAAAAGAAAATGTTCTGAACATCAAACCAGCGCTGCCTGATAACTTTGAGGTTTGTGGCATCAAGAGAGAAAAATTGCTCACCTTGTCAAAATCATCTCCGGTCTCCCATAAACCAAACACCTTCTGTTCATCAGGAGCTGCTTTGGTCTGAGCAGGAAACTAGAAGTTAACAGGAAACAAGAAAAGTTCAAATTTCACCAGCAACTTTTTTTTTTCTTCTCCTTTAATCATTACATCATCACAGAACTCAACCAAGTCATGCGCATTTCAGAATATTTTTGGACTGTTCCCGATTTTAAGCCCTATTTTCTTTTTTTTTAATGATTTTTACAATCACGGAGGTCTGAAATATGACTAAAGTTACAGGCAAAGTAGTGTTTTACTGGCAGTCATCAAGTATACATCACAGACTACAACTAAATATTTATCAGGATAAATATTTTTGAAAAGGTTGTTGTTGAATGAGATGCTTCAAGGGCAAGAATAACAAACAAATACATATTAAACATTACAAAATGTGGAGAAGAAAGCGCGACCTTCTCCAATTTACAGAGCAGAATTTGGTCGATTCAACAGCAGCCATCTGTAGCAAACATTAATTTAACATTAATGACAAGCTGCAAGTGCTTGATGGAGACCAGACGCACGATGCCCAGAGTTGAGTCTGATGAGAAAGCAGATTAGTCTGAGCTGCACTGTTGTGTCTTTACAATGTATTTTCACAAAATAAGTAGGGATCTACTACTGATCTTTGGCTTAAATGCCACATCAAAACAAGGACAATCTGAATCCCCCAAACACCTAAAACCAGGAATACCTCTACAAACTGATCTACAAGCTGTCAGACATCCAAACTGTAATAATTACGGTGGCATCGGAGGGCGAGTCCTCAGACTCCAGATCTGCCTGCATTTACAAACAACCTCCTGGCTTAACCTCTTGCTGAGCAATAAAGAGCTTTGCTTTGAGGCTAATTACCAGTTGCATAACAAGAATGACATCAGGACATCCCCTCCCCTACGGGGTTCAAAATCCTTTAACACAGAGGATACAGATAAGACTCAACCAAGGACTGGTTCTGAGAGCGCAGGATGTGGCACAGACCACACCACTGAATGCTCTGTGAGAAAACAGCAAAGAGGTAGCCTGAAAACAGAAATAAAAACAGTCCGTGCTCAGCCTTCTAACAGCAGCATGAACTGAAATGCAGGGCAGACCAGCAGACTATCAGCAGACACTGGTATCAGGTGGCTCTGGGAACATGAGAGGAACCTGAGAGCCACGTCTGCTTTGCTTCAGTGCACCTGCTCCGTTTTAAAACAAAAAAAACAAAACGACGACCGTTAAGCTCACTATTCCTGCTAAGAAAACTGATACTTTTAATTCAAGTCCCAAGGAGCCTTCCTTATTCAATGAAAAGATTGAAATCTCACAGCTTCAAAGAAAAACATCTGTTCTGAACGAACATGAGCACAAATCAGAGCACTCTGAGAAATCAGACGTTATGAGAGAGCAGATTAGAGTATCTACAGCCGTTTCACTGAGGTGGCAGCCACTCTTCTAAACCATCTTCATCTGGATACTCATCAGCTGCACATCTGATGCATTAGGCGTGTTTGGGCCCGAAAACAGTCAATCAATCATCTTGTTTGCCTGTTGCTTGTTTTACTTCTTGTGCATGTTCTCAACAGTGGATGTGGTCTTTATAAAACTCAATGGTTTCCTTCTTCCTGTTTCGCATGTGTGATGTGCAGGTGGTTGTTCTTTCATTTCAACATCCTGTTGCATAAAAATTGCACTTCTGTCCTTTTGGATTTTTTTTTTGGATCTCATTGATTTCATAAAAATCATAATGAAGAAGTACAAGTTTTAAAAAATAAATCAATAAATAGATGTGTCCGCTTTCAAAAAAATTTGAATGAACTGTCAGAAAATGAAATGTGGCCCCGCCTTGGGCTTTTTTGGGCAGAAAATCTCTTAACCTGGATTTTTAGGGTTATGTTTCATTCAGAGATGGAGCAAAAGAGAAGCATCCGTTCTCTCCCTGAATACTCACAGGCACCATTATCTGTTTGCACTGGCTGAGCAACACCACGTCCTGAAGCATGCGGTCTGACACAGAGTGAAACGCGTTGCATCCCGGCGGCATGGAGGCCAGGTGGAGGTTAAACAGCCTTTTCAGCTCATTCAGCGTCAGTACAAAGTGCTTCCGGAAAGTCTCTTTCACAAAGTCCTGCAGCTCCAGGGACGGCGCGTTAGCTGGACTCCCGCCGTTAGCGTCACAGCACGGGGACGTGGCGCTGGAGTAACCGTTAACGGAACCGTTGGGGATGTAGGAAGAAGAGGTGTCCATCGGCTCGTCCTCCCTGTCGCTGGCGGGCTCCTGCTTGATGTGGATGCCGCTTCCTGCGCGTCTGGCCTCCAGGTCCTTTTGGAGAGCAGGCTGGTCTTCTTTTGCACGCTCCTGGGCCATCTTCAGACGCTGGTCCCCGCCGATGTGGACAGGTTCTAGAAAATAACACACAGATGTCAGCTTAAGTAAGAGTCACCTCTGCTTTGTTCTCAAAAAGAATGCAAACTGCAACAAAATGAAGCTGTCGCTCACCAGGCTGAGGGTGATCCTTTGGCACAAAATCTCCTTTAGAGAAATTAAACACTTTTTCCAACCTTCAAAGAAAAATACAGAAGATTATTCCTGACATGTTATAAACCCATCCACCAAGAAAGAACATTTAATAGTAAGTTAATAACGATGTGAGCTAATTCAATTGGACAAAATGCTCTCGATGAAGCTTACTTGCTCTGGATGCCAAGCCACAGCATATGCTGCCGATGGGTAACATCTGGATGCTTCTTAATAAAGTCCATATCAGTCGGCAACAGGAACTCCCAGCCCCGGTTGATCCGAGGAGCTGCCACATGCTCAAGGAACTCTTTCACATCCTCTGGAGGAAGCTAACAGAGGCGGAGGGAAGGAGCAATTAGTTTACGCTAAAGAACGGAACAACTGCAGCCTGAAGGTGACAAAAACAATGCTGAGCCAAAGACGCTCAGGGAGAACTGAGCATCGAGAGAATAATAGCTTTCTAAATATTGTGAGCTGGTTTTCTTCCTGAAATATGACACAAGAGTTCAGGAGAATTGATCCATACTTTAATGATGGATGTGATCTCCTTCCTCATTACAGAACGCTCCAGAGTGAACCTCCACATCTAAAGAGACAAAAACAATTCAGTTTTACAATTATTTTGAAATGACCGAATATAAAACGCAAAGTCAGGATAATTTATTCCGCATAATTTCATAAAAGAACAGTGACGTCAGCTCACCACGAAGTCTCTGCCGCGACAGAGCACTTCAGCTGGGACGCCGCTGTGAGCGCTGCAGGTGTTTTTAGGATACAGGACATCACTGGGGACAAAAATATCAGTATCAGGACATGGAAGACTAATGAGCTCTGGAGAAATTCTGTAGACTTGGAATTGCATAAAATAGAAAGTTTGAACGCACCTCTTAACAACCCAGTTCCCCTGTACCAGCAGCGCCACCTGCTGGATGCATCGCAGCACCGCGGTCTGGTCTGTACCAGAGGCTAGCAGACCCATCAGGTTAGCGAACGGCATCACCTTGACTGCAGAGAACACGGGTAGAAGAGGAAACGTAACATGAGCCGACGTAAGGGTCGATGTCTAAATAATATGTATGATCAAACTGGAAATAAATTAAACGCTCCATTCTGTTGCAAGACCCTGCAACAGAAGGACTGTTAGAAGTCTGACATCATCACTAATGATCTGGCGCCCTCGTGTGCTACAGATAACATTTCCAAGAATGATTTTTTAAAACGAATCTTCTTTGAGACTTCTGCCACAAATGCCATCAGTATTTCGTTTTTAACTGGGTCAGCTTACCATTCTTCATCAGGGTCTTGACTTGCTCTCCCAGCGGCAGGGTGCGGAGCTGAGCCATGGAGAGCACGTTACTGGGACCAACAGGTTTCACACTAACGAAACAGGAACACGAAACAGTCCCGCTGATAATGCACCTCAGTGACTGCGGTTACATTTAAATGTATACATGTTTGGGGGGAAACTTACACTTTCTCCTCTTCAAGAGGGGGCATCAGCATTGCCAAGTACTCTCTGGGAAAATAAAAAGACAAATGCAAACGTGAGCTGAGGTGAGCAGGGCCTCATGGGAAAAAAAAAAAAAGATATGAGAGAACTGTAAGGCCTTCAAGACCATGTGTGCAAATTAACAGTTTGCATAATAAAATTCTGCCCAGTAAAATTTGCATTGTGCAGATATCACAAATACTAACTTAGAACTGCTGTTCTCTTTCCAAGTATGGCAATTTGTGTTCTGTGTCGACTATGAATTTAGGACACGGTTATCTTTTATTACCGCCAAGCTGACGTACATCTGACAGACCCTCATGGTGTTTGGGTTTCCTGACACAGGCACTACTGCGCTCAGCCTTGCAACTAAAAGTGCTGATAATGTATATTAGTGATCTTTAAAATGGGTGGCGAGTTGAATAGTAAGAGTTTAAACATCTAAAAACAAGTAGATGATGGTTTAATCTCTCAATTCTGATGCTGATACCCCAGGGATAAAAGCTAAAGGCAAACCAGTGTTATAAAAACCACCAGAAACTGTTCCATCTGGTGGTTTCTAGACATGAAAACAAAATAAGTAATTGATCATAAGCATAAGCAGCGGTCATGGCCAAAGGACAGGAAGGCAACTAAGTCAGTTAGTCTAGGCTGCACCTGACCCGAACATACTAAAAATAAATAAAAACACGCCTGAAACATAATGAAAACAAGACAATCCAAAAATTTTTAAGGTTTTGACAATGACTTTTTAAGTCCTGTTAGATTTTGAAACAATATATTTCTTCTCAATGTTATCATGCTGCCAAAAGTTCATCCTGGCATGAGAAAATTATATTTTAACCAGAAAACAATTGTACCCTTTGTCCTTGAGTTAAAGGGGACATATTCCTTAAAATAACTATAACAACTATAATAATTTTTCCATTCTTGAAAAACAATTGTTCAGGCATCAAAAACTCCAACAAAACACAAATGTCACTGTTTTGATGCTGGAAGACTGGAAATGTGTCAGCCTTTCAGAAAGTGTTTAGTTTTGACCAAAGTATGACACTTTCATTTCATGAAAATGCGTAAAGTTTCAATTAAAAAAAGGGGGGGCATAAGACAACAATTCAGCTCCAAACCAATTAAGAAAACACTTACTGTTATAGTTTTCCTCAGTCTGTTGTCAATACATTAAAAACATTTTGCATTTCAGCAAAACTAAACACATTTTCATTGTCAAAACACATTCGGCACTCTAACGCACGCGTCATCCATACTGCTAAACACAAGTGGCAACAATCATAGATACAAATGAGGCGCACGTGTCGTTGATTAAAAGCAGCCACTCAAAATTGATTTCACTTGTTTCAAATGATGTGACACGACCAGTATGAGCCAGTTCAGAGAGAAAATATTGCTTGTGGTGTCGACGAGGTGCTCCGGCCTGACCCAGGCCAAAGACAAGAGGGAGCACACTGATCCGCTTCGTCCTTTGTATACAAGTGTTGGATCGTGCAGAACAGTGCATTGTGGGACAATAAACACACTGTATGACCCTGAACATTGTGAGTTCCATTTGTTTACAGTACTGACGCCTCAACAGATTTTTGACTGGTTGCAGGTTCACATCAATACAGAGCAAGAACTGCAGCTGAGCTGCTTTGATACGATGGGTTTTCGTTCATCAAATGACGGAAAAATGTGAAATTCGTTTTGAGATTAAGAAAAAAAAAAAAGTCTTCTCCCTGAGATGTTTTGAACAGTGTGTTTTCTATTTTTTGGTGCATTGTTTACACAAAGACCTCCAATTAAACTGCATCAACAGAAAAGCCATCATGACCATAATACCTCTGATAGTAGAGGATCAAAAATCAGTCTCAGCCACGTTTATTAATGATTATATACAGTCAGGTTTGTTACCAAAAAATAAAAAAAGAAATCGTAGAATCGTATAAACACACTTTAAATAGTTAAATGTATTCATTTGTTCATACTCACTTTGGAGTCTTGACCAATTCAGAGTTTTCAGAGACATCTGCAGACTGACAGAACAAGTACTGCCTTTCATGCTCTGAACGTCCATCCTGCATTTAAAAAAACAAACAACCAAAAAAAAAAAAAAAAAAACGTGTTATGACAACAGGAAACTACAGACCATCTAATGTCACCTTCTCCAACAAATGATCAGTTCAAGCTTGTAGAAGATGCTGAGAGCTCCCTCTACCTTCACACCGTGGTGCTGCAAGTGAATCCAGGGCTCCTCGGCCTGCTTCTTCTGCAGGAACTCGAACGACTGCATCCTCCTCTGCCGCGCCTGCTCCGACTCGGGTCGGGCGAACCTCACCTGCACAGAAACGTGCAGGGGAGTTTTTTTTAAGAAAAGAAGTGATATGTTTGCAACTATAACTCTTTTGTGTTCGAATGTCAGTCTTTACCGTAATGGCCTTGGCCTCTTCCTCTGCCTCATCCTGGGAAGAGTCTCCACCTGCAAGGATGAGAAGCTGCTCATGTCACAATTATCTAACCACGATGTTTAAAAGACATCACTAAGTCTCTGAGGACTTCTTTAGATTTTGAAAAAACACAAAATGTGACTTCTGTCAATTATTTTTCATGATGAATTGACAGTTACATCAATTAAACTTGAGTCATGAAAAATGTCTTTTTGATCTTAAACAGTTGACATGACAACAAAACAATATATTAAGACACAAACAGTTAGATTTAAGTAACTAATTAAAGGGAATCTGGTTACTTTTGTGGCAAATAATGCACCGGTCAAAACAGTTAAAAAAAATATAAATAAATAAGGACTGCCCAATTTTTAATTTTGATGTGTGTAACTACAGTGTTTTACACAGAATTAGTCCGTGATAGGGATGGTTATTGATAAGATTTTTACGATTCCAATTCCATTTTCGATTCTGCTTAACGATTCGGTTCTTTATCGATTCCCATTTGGAAATAAAGGACAACAAGTCAATTAGCATCACTAAAATAAATTTTTTATAATAATCAAATAAATATTCTTCTGTAGAAATTAACAAAATACAGCAAATTATTCTGTGGCAATTTCACAAGAATGTCCAACATTTTTCTAACAGAAATTAAAATTCTCCTTTTTAAAAAGGACATGAGCTGAGCTCTCAAAAATAAAACTACGATCAAATCAAATCCAGCATGCTGGTAGTATTTCCTCCCTTTGGTGAAATATCCACTTTGTAAGTATTTCAAGTTGCCCTGTTGTCGTCTTTTTAGTGAAGTGTAACCAGACTTTCGAGCGTTTGTACCGCTTGGGCGTCATGTTTACTATTGTAAGCGGGGGAGTTCCAGTTATGTTGTGTGCTCTTATTTTGAAAGGTGAGGCTCTGTTGTGGTAGCCATGTTTGCCCCAACGGGGTCGTATTCATCCTGGCGGAGACTGTAAGAAGGGAAGTTGGTGATTAAACGGATACGAGTTTCCATACTCCAAAGCTATTTCAATTCTTTTATTGTCCCATAGGACAAGTCTGAAGTCCTCACAGCTCGCATGTTAGACTATTGACTGCTGGATGCACTGGACTCGCCACGCACGTTGCGTGTCTTGCGTAAACAACACAACGTGTGTGGTTCTCAACACGAACTGGTTCTTGATTTGTTTCCTCCCCTGGTTCGGGCCTTTTGGGCAGGTGTGAATACAAGCATTTGAACTCTGGCGTGGACCAAACAAGCAAACTGAGGTGGTCTTGGAGCAGTTCCAAACCAACTCTGGTACGGTTTGTTTCAGATGTGAAAGCAAATCGACCTTGATCCGGCCCAGTTGCTAAAAACCGTTTTGGCTTTGACAGGCTCCTGTCATTATAGAGCATTATGGGAAATGATGTCCTCATAGCTCTGCTAGAAATGAGACACGCTGCCTCCTGGACATCTGGGCAGATGTTTGTGTAGCGTTACTGCTAGAAGAAGATGCACCAAAATGCTGAGGTGTACAGATGTTCAGAGAACAAAAGAAGGAGAGAGGATTCCAGCGCTCTCCTGCACAATGTCGAATGAAATTTATAAAAAAAAAAACTTTGGCAAAATTACATTAAGGAGTGAGATGCTATTGTTCCTGCTTTACCCCGCCCCCCATGTTTCTGTCCATTGGTTGTAGTTTTGGTTACAAATTCTGGTCCAGTTGCAGCAGCACACAATGTAAAAGTGAACAGCACCAAAGAAAAAAAACCTTTTTATTTGGTCCAGATAAAAGCAGGTGAACTAATGGACCTTCCTGGTGTGAACAGCACCTCAGTAAATCGCCCGCAGACCGTGGTTCAGACTCACGCATAAAATTCTAGATTGCGCGTGAAAAATTACTACAAGCATTCTGGGATCTTAGTAAATCCAGCTCTAAGTCCTAGGATCACAAAACTATTGTTATAAATTTCAAAATTATCAATTTTAATCGTAAAAACCAAATGTTTGTTCTGAAGTCTCAAATTTGACAAAATCAAAAGACTTTCAGATGTCAAATAACGTATTAAAGCCATAAAAATAACTTATTTTAGGTAATTGTGACTTGGACAAAAATTACAACATAAAATCAAACTGTAGAATTTGCTTTTGGTGTAAAAATCTCAAATTTCTGTTGTAAAATCGTGAATTTTACAGCTGTGTCATGAAAAGTTCATTTGTTCCTTAAAACCTACAAAAAATAACTTGTCTTTTTCTCTTAAATTGTGATTTTAGCTTTCATCCTCGTTGCACAAACACCTTGGTGCATGTCATCAGCGTACCTCTCTCTGATTGGCCGGGCCGCTTGGCCTTCACCTTGTGCGTGTAGCGTTTCTTCAGTGCTCTGGAGAAGCTGTCGACATGGCAACAGAAAGGACAGCTGCTGTCGTCCATGCACCCGTCCCAGAACAGCAGAAGATCTCTGGACTTCTGGACCTCCGGGAGGACTGAAGGTGTGACAGACAAGCAGATGTTTTACCTGATGGACCTGGATTGATCTGAGACGGCGGTTTTAGTCTCTACTGACTGTCAGCAGCTGAGATGACGTCCTTCTTCTCCAGCAGGAAACAACTGACTCTGTCCAGGACGTCTGCTTGTTGAGAGATGTCCTCCAGAAGCTCCTTCCGAGATGGACCGAAGTCAGTGGTTTTTATTGTCTGAGGACACATTGAAGACAGTTTTAGGGTTAAAGAAAGACAGACAGACAGACTTTATTGTTCCACATGGGAAATCTGTCTTGGGCTAAAGTGCAGTAGTCAGCATCAGCGTTAAAGTACAACAAACAAATAGATGATATCTTTTTACGAACATAAGAGTCAGACAGACCCAGAAAGACGATTTTCTCCATCCTCAACAGTAAAACAGGAACAGTAGAAGACAAAGAGCAAGAAAAAATATATAAGCAGCCGTGTGGCGTCAAAAGTAGTCTGAGGAAGCCAAGTGAGACACACCGTCTAAGCTGTGTGTACCAGGACTTACACACTCTTGTTACCATCCGACACTTTGAGCACAGTCTCTCCCTGTCTCTCTCTCTCTCTCTGTCTCACACACACACACACACACACTCTCAACCCTCTTAAACATCTCATAAATTTTGGCAGAAGCACAACCAGCTTCTTAATGCACAGCACACATTTGATATGGAAAGATGCAAATTTATTCACACACTCAATCAGAAGCCGTTTTACGTCCACGTCAAACACGTCCTGCACGCTCTTTGTGAGACAGACAAATGCTTTTCACTTCCTTGTCGTTTCTACATAACAATACATGTAAATAATCATTATCCAGCAACACAACAACCCAGTGGCTATAAACAGCACACCTGGCATGTGCACGTATTCAGACAGCCTGCCATGGCCGCTGTCCGTGGTGCTCATTTTCTCCACATAAACAACAACAGTAAACAACAACTTCTGTGGGCTCACGT
>JBAMYA010030193.1:0-16027 GCA_037176975.1 Arrhamphus sclerolepis | reverse complement strand
TTGATCTGCTACTTCAGACTCACCCACAGCTGAAGCTCATGTCATGTTCACCATCTTCCCACATTTTTCAGTTGCTCTCATTTAAATATTTACTGTAATTTATTTATATACCGTCAAGAATTTCATTCCTACATCCATCTCTGGTCTCCATGACTTTTTTTTTTCCATCTTGAGGCTAAATAGCAGTAGTGTTCCTATTGGTCACCCAGCTCTTTCAATCACTCTTAGGCTCTGTTTTTATGTACTTCCAGCCTTGCCACGCTGTCAGGAAAGGAGATTAGTCATTCAATCAGGATGAATAGGGGTCTTTTTTTGGATAAGACCCATCTGAAGGAGTCCCTTTTGCTTGAGTTTAGCCCCATGCTTAGAAATGCACAATATTTGCATCTTTCCTGCCATTTCTTCCCTTTTTAGCCTTTCCAGTCCTCAAACTCGCCTCATCTTAGTTCTCCCCTGAACCATCAGTCATGTATTTGCATTCTTGCCTCCTTGAGCTGCCTCTCATTCTGTTCCCGTGCAGCTATTGTAAACAAACGGTCTGTAAAATTCATCTTTTATCCAGTATCAAATGCTGAAGTTCTGAATGAATGCTCATTTCTTTATTTACTGCCAGCAGAGTCAATTATATCAGTTTTATACTCAGTCACTGAAAAGACAGGAGAGGGAAATTGTTGAGCCTGCAGCCATGCTTGGCCCCCTTCTGTGTATTATAAGCAGCCATTTTTGTCAAAGTGACTGCTCAGCATGCTTCAGCTACGCAAGAGAGACTAGACTGAAAGATGCATACATAAGAAAGGACATGCACACGTACCATGGAAACGGCTACAGGATATAAGAAGTCATTTACAAGTTTTTAAGTAATTTCCTACTCACCTCTGATGTGAAGCAGAACAAAAAAATCACTTTTAATGATTTCAGAATATCCCTTTTAATTTTGTTCTAAGGAATATTTTCTTAATTTAACTGCAGTGACCATCCAGGCCTGCTATCATTTCCGTCCCGCAGCCGCATATCAGTGATGGTACGATGTCACGACTAGGTCACAGAGCTGCAGCAGGCATCACGGCAGAGGCAACTAAGAAAGTAATGATGGAGGAGAGTGACCGGGATAAGAGACCAAACAAAAAGGACTATTATTTAGACTGCATTGTAAAAATGACTTACCCTCCACTGCCTATAGGGGGAGCTCAACGCAATAAAAATTTCAAAACTTTACTGTTAATGAGATGATTTAAAGAATTGTAACTGGGTTGGGATTGGGTTAAAGCGCTACAGACACTTGGTCAGAACTGTCTGTGGATGATGGATGGAGGAGAAGGGCACCATCAAGTCCAAATAAATTTTTATTTAATGGAGTTATCGACGAGGTATAACTGATGATATTTACCAAAATGGTCTTGGAACAGATGGTAATAACATTAAGGTCAACATAGTAATGATTGATAACATATAGCTTTTAGACATTTCACGTCTCCATTTGACATTTAGTTTAAATGCACTAAACTACAGACATACCATATGTCAAACACACACACACACAACTCCAAAGACTATTTAATGCCAAAGAAACAACCAGTAGCAACACTTTATGCATCCACCACTCAGATGGGGAACTAATTAATAGCACATAGCTGCTGCAGCAATCTTATTGGCTAGTTTTTGTCAATCAGCAGACCTTTTAAGGTGATTGCTCTGTCCTACTTTAAGGTATTTTGTAAAATACTAATTTTTTACAGATTTTTTTTGTTTGTTTGTTTTCTTTTTCTCCTCAATAGTTATCCTCAGTGACAGCTAGCCTGTCACTGAGGCCTTTACAAATTATTTTATGATACAAAGAAATAAGAACATGATGAGTCTGAATCCTCTGGATTCAACTTTTTTCCTACTGGGGTAACTGCCTCTAGATGCCATTTAATAGGAATACAACCAATCAGAGGGGGAAAAAAAAAATAAAAAATTGGTTCTATTGCGGTGAAAATGACTGGGAGTGGTAGCAGACCCATTTCACAAGAGAGAATGTTCACAAAGTGAATGGGTGGCTAAGTCCCAGCAATTTATGTGACAACCCATTTATTTGCCCGTAAAATTAGTAAATATTGTAGATGAAACAAGAATTGAAATATATACATACATACATGTTTTCATCAATGACCCCGTTGTGGCCACTATTATCCCAGTCAACAAATGAAGCAGTCAACATTTCCATCTGCTCACATCTAACCCCCTCTCCCTCTAATATATTTGTTTCTCTTCCATTACAGAAAGACCAAAATTACCCATGTGCTGACTGAGTATGTATATTTTTAGGGATGGCATTTGATCTTTAATCCACCCTCTATGTATTTTGCTAATATGTGTGTGGGGTTACCATGGCAAAACTCTGGACTCAGGAGGTTGTAAATAAAATATTCAACTCCAGGAAGAAATGGTCAACATCACACTCATGATCCAACATCCCCTTTCTTTTTTGTGGTTCTTTTTTTTCCTCTTTCACTTTTTACCTCACCTTCTCATAATCCTCTTTGACCTACTTCTTACCCTCTGCTTGCGTTTCTCTCTTTATAGGCTGTGCAGCATGAAACATGATATGGTGTGCAGAGAAAGGCCCAAAACAGAGCAATTTGTCAGAGTTAGAGACATACAGGAGTAAGGCACAGAGAGTACAGCCTAAACAGCCTCCTCAATGGACCCAACTGCTATGAGTAATCAGTGGTAGCACCCTATAATTTGTGTTTGCTATGCTGCATGTCAAAATGACTCCTCCATTGGAGAGATGTGCAAGGATACATATAAAGGGACAAAGCACAGACACATGTACATGAATTCAAGCCTAGTCATTTTCTTTTGCCATTCGCTTCCAGGTTTGCCAGCCTCCTCCTCTCCCCTGCTTGCATCCCCTTTTTTCCCCTCCCCGTCTCTCTGTTTACTTGCCTAGCCGCATCCCTAAAGTCCTTTCTTTATTCCCCTTCCCTCACCAGCTAATCTGTATTTTCCTCACATCCACTGTCTGAGCTGCCAGTTCAGAGAGCACAAAGACACCAGTTGGCCTCAAAACAGTCCCAAGTAGCCCAAAGACCACTGTGTGCTGTACTGTAGAGATTTACCCATGCTTTCCCAATTCTTGCAAAAAGAAGCAAGTGCATATCAAAAATAACATTATTGATATTGTAATTTTGGCTTCTAAAGAGATGCCACATGTTTGAAAACAATATGGGCTCTTGACTTGGAGCAGCTCAAAGGAGGCTTTCCAGCTTAGTGGGTGCTCCTATAGGTGTGGAGGTTGCGCAGTTCAAGATTAAAGCATTATTTATGATTCTACATACCAACGTTATCTACGTATGGGACCTGTTGTATTCTGCATTCATACTTGGCTGTTTGCAATGCTCTGTTATTACACCAAACGCTGGGTGGCAGAGTGGCTCCTATCCTGCTGTGCAGCAGCTCATATTATTTCCTTTATGCAGCTAAGACAGTAAAACTGACTTTTGTTCAACATTTTTCACGTCCAGTTCACATATAATATGGTTTATCTCCTCTATTGCTAATGAAACTGGACCACTGCTACTTTGTTTCTTCGCCTCTTTGTTTTTAAAGTTAAGTTATTGTAATGACTCTTTGGTTATTTTATCAAGGATTCTCAGGCTGCACACCTAACTGTTTAAGCATCAGTGTGTCGGCAGTGTATTAAGTCAGCTGCCAATGTGAACTTGATGGTAATAGCCCAGTCACTGTTCCCTCCGTGACTGGACTATTGTGGGTTTTATTTTGTTGGTGTGCAGCCTAGCCCACCCTAACAGGGTCGCCTACCTTTTACTTTGGGCTTATCTTTTGTGTGCGGATGAGGTCTGAATTTGATGATTTTGAAGTATTTTACAGTGGATCACTGGGTGACTTGCAGTTAACGCCTCAACCCATTTGGAAGTGACTGGTCTAAAGATAAGTGATCTAAACCTTGTTAAAAAATGCACCGTATCACTTGGTCTGACTTGTCTAGAATCAGTGTAATTAAATTACACTTCTACGTCCTCTTCTGTCCTGGAGTGAGGAGTTGCGTAGCCTGTCCTGGCGAGTAGGTGGTGGAGCCCCTCCCTTCACTGGTCCCTGACTGTTGTGCACTTCTGGTGTTTCTGGTTTTGTTTGTTGTTTTGCTGGTTTATTTTGTCATTTTTTTATTTTGTCATCCTCACTTGTGGTTTTCCTTGGACCCTTCATTTTGTTATTTCCCCTTGCTCTGGCAAGTGTCAGCCCTGTTCTCTTACTCTGAGGACCCTTTAGTTGGACATTGAGTACCCCATGGTCCAAATCTCCATGTTTCTTTTGCTTGTGTTGTCATAATTGCCTGATGTTTTTTTAATGTTTTTACTGTGCTAACCTGATATAATTTCTCGTCTAGCTTGGAAAATCACTATTCCGGTCCTTCATAATCCCATGTAAATTAACTCGTGGCCTTGGTTAACTGAGTAATGGTTGTTTTAAACCAGCTGCTCACGGTGAAGTTCCCTACATGGCTTCATAGTTCACAAACTCACTTCCAATCAACCATCAACCATGCCACTCTAACATTATAGCAATCTCTTTCTATCTGGTTTGAAAACAGACAAAGAAGTAGTAGTGGGAAAGTCAAGAATGTCAGTCTTCTTTTGTCACCTCTGCCATGATGTCCATGACTGGGATTGGAGTACTTAGGTAATTTGTCTGTTTTCTTTTTCTTTTTTGCCAACAGCAGGCACAGGAGTGAAATGATTCTTCCTAAAAGTAAGCAAATATTCCTTCAAATAAAATTGACGCTGCTATTTTAATACAAAATATACCTTTGTGCCCCCTTAAATTTTCAACAAACAATGCCATTAATTTATGAAGAGCCATGATGCAGACATTTCTGGGGTTACTCACAGCCACGATAAACAAGAATAGTACGCGGAAGATTGAGGAGCTAAATTAATGAACTCATTCTATGGTTACAAAGATATAACATAGAACTGGAGTTACAGGACTTGAATTAATGATATGTTTTGGTGAGGACCCAAATGCAGGAGATCAGGAGGCTGCAGGTTTCCAACAGAAGAGGTTCTTTAATCCAAACTGAATACAAACAGAACAAAGGAGCAGACAAAGCATGTAAATGACTAACCTGGACTACGTAGGCTCAGAACTGACGGTGAGAAGCAGTGACAGGAGAAAATAAAATGGATCAGCAAGGATCAAGGGAACGACAAGACAATTTAAAGATCCTGAGGTTGAGGAGACATATGGCCCTTTTCTACTAGTACCTACTCGGCTCGGCTCAGCTCGACTCACCATGGCCTCAGTCGTTTTCCATTACGGTTCAGTACCACCTCGATGTGGGTGGGGCCTTCATGGTAAGTGGTGACGTCTTTATATGTGATAACTCTTGACACGTATGCAAAAACAACAAACAAGGCTGTTGACGTGTTCTCCTTGCACCATGGAGAAGGCTTGCTTGCCATTTTTAGCCGTATCAAAGTTTAGTCATAAAAATAAAGTTGTAAAGGTAAAGTAAATTGCAGTCGCTGTTGCAGAATTTTAAATATGGCGGGTGTGAAGGAACAACAACCTGAAGTTAACAACAACCTGAAGGGACAGATACACAGGAACACAAGACTCAAAAGACCAAAAAACCCCAAAAAACTCCAACACCAACCCCAAATCCTAACAATAAAAGCTGTTTGACATCTACTTCAAACACCACAGATGTTACAGAGAGTTGAAGATCACCACCAAGCTCTGTTTCTTTAATTACACCTAGTTTAAACATATTATGAACCTTTTTAAGAAGTTGTCAATTTTTAGACATTTTAATAGAATGTCTAATGTCCATGAGTTTTTTGTTGTTTTGTTTTTGTTTTTTTTGGAAAACTGCACCACAGCATTTTGCTACCCACTTCTGAGGTGCAGCAAATATGACATCATGTGAAGTTAGGCAGAGATAAAGATGGAGAGGCTGCAGAATTACACTCTTCTCTAGGTTTGCAGTGACACAGAAAACCTGCAAATGTGTTGTGAAGTCCGTGTTTCTTTTTTTTTTTCTGTGTGTGTATGGGGACTACAAATACTCATCAATTAAGTCAAACACACATGAACACAAAATAGCAACAGACATTAAATCTCCTACCCAGGTGGTTTCAAAACCATTCACACCCTGACTCATGTGTCCAAAAGCAGGGAAACAATTTACAGGGAACAATATCTAAATGACCTACAGAGGTGATAATAAAGTGAAACTCACCCACCTTTCAGTTTGAATTGATGATGCCTTAAGGATGGAAGGTGAAACATCTTCCATCCTTAAAGCATTAAAAGTTATAGGATTTTTTTTCTTTTTTCACACTGTGGCCCCTATTAGTGGAAGAACATGACATTAATAATAGCCTACGTAAACATAGCAACATAGCAACATAGAAAAACCCTTGTTTTCCATTTTTTTATTTTATTCACCCAATAATAAATATAAATAGTTCACGTAACAACAAAAAGAAATCATGAGTGAAAAGGAGCAGGAGTATAAAATTAGTATAAACTTATAACTGACAGGATATCCCTGCTGATGAATGCAGGTTGACCTAAGTGGTTTGTGTGGTACTGTAGCTAGTTTTGCACACAGCTGGAGACTGACCAAATTAATTTGTATCAGTGTACAATTATAGTTCCACATTTTTACTGTTTAAACAAAATCGGCTCCATTTGCACTTTGAGTATTTTCATGAGGTAGTTTGAGGCTTTTCTACATTTGTAATAAATTAGGTTTTTCCTCCTTCATCTGCAAAGTTTACAAAATGTCCTTCCATATAGGAAAGCAAGATGTAACCACAACACCAAAGTTCCGCAGTGATAATTTACTGTATACATGCTGAAAAGTAGGCGATATATGCCTTATTTTCCAAACAACTTCCTGTTGACAGTCTAAAGGTGACCACAGTCATGGGTTTACCGCCCCTTACCTGTTAAAAAGTACAATGAGCTACTGTGCTGACAGCACTGGAAGATGATCTCGTTACAGTTGTCCTCCCCTCAAGGTGTGGGCGAAAAAACTTCAGTCAAAGACGAGAGAGAATGATCATTATTCTGCAACAACCACCACTCCACTGTCCACCAACGAGAACTCTAATCAATCTCTTCCAAAGCCGGCGATGTTGGAGGCTGGTTCTGTTTTGGAAAATAGGGGAGCTCACATGGCAGTGACTTCTGTAGTCTGGTAGAAACCCTACATTTTTCATTTTACAAATCCTTTCAAATAGTAACATTTGCTGAAATAAAAATACAGAAGCAATGGATCCTTTTTTTTTTTAGAACACATTAAAAGCTTTTAAATGGTTTGAACCTAGCTGGAGTTTTTAAAAAATATCTGTTTTCACAGGCCAAAAGTTGCATTTTCAAATAAGAATTAGGAGACAATTTGCAAAAATACCCATGGTTGTGTGAACAAACTTCAGGAGCTGGAAAGTTAGTGCTAATAGAAGACACGCCCACATCTCTTGATTTTGAAATCTAGACTTGCGTGTATCTATTTTAACCACCCATGTTTGATTGGGTAGTCAGTGGTGCATTTCTCTCATGATCTGACAAGCAGAAAATGTAAAATTAGCAAAAGCAATCAATTTTTGCAACGAGTTTCCAGAACTTTCATGGGGTGGAGAGATGTCCCTGCCTTGAGTAAGATGCTTCAGCGCAGTGTAATGCGCATTTGTTGTCTCCGAGTAACAAATGCAAATGATGCCTTCATACACAATTCAGCTTGATTGTTTGCAAATTGCAACATGGACAGTCGGTCTTAAAGGTCAAATTAGAGACACAAATTGGATTTTCCAGAAGCAAATAGACAGAGTAATTGTGACTGAGATCTAATTGTTCAGTGTCTTTGGTGCTAATATGAATAATGTAATGTTTTGTGAAAGAGCATACAACAAGATTTCAACCCTTTAAAATCAATTTCCAGCTGAGTATTTACAACTGAGCTAGAGGACCTACCTATCACACCATTTACAATTGGGAAGAGGGTGATACTGTATTTGCAAAAGGTTCTTTTACAGGTTAATTACCCTTGCAGCCTGGTTGTAAGCAAAACCTATTAACTGGAGGACAGAATAATCCTTCCTCTTGCTGCCTATTTAAGTTGATTGCACTCTCTGGTTAATTGTATTGGATGTCATGCAATGTTTCACTTGTTTCTTACTGATCTCATGGACACTTCCATCCCAATCAATGCTGACAGTAGCCTGTAATGTTCAAGGAAGTGTCAAATGGCCATGAACATCCTGCTGTGTTGCAGGATGTGCATGACCAGATGATACTTCATGTGTGAACTCCAACCAAATGTGCTCATCCATCAAAGTCAACAGGAGCGGAAAAGCACAATCACAAAAAGGGCACTTCTGTATAGATTTTATGCTGTAGCAGTATCAAACTAGCGAATGAATCTCAATGACTTGCAATTACTGTTGCTGTATTTACATGGCTGCCATGAATGAGGCAAGGCACCGTTACTACTATGGCGCTCCTTCCCCTGGTGGACTGTGTTTTATTTGAGAAGCAGTTTAATGATTCCGCTGGACACATCACTGGAAAAGAAAAAAAAAAAAAAACACAGACACACCTCAACCACTTGAAATAAGGAACCCAGTGGTACCAATGCAAACACCATGAAACTTTAACCAGCAGTGTCTGTCCAAAGTGACCCTTGCATGAATAATATATTCATGCACAGTATATACCTGTTGTCCCGCTCACATCTGAATTACCAGCTTCCTGAAGTGATAGACATGAAAGTGAAAACATTCAGTTTCACTCGACAATATTGACTTTAAAGGGCACTGGGTTTATGTAGAACATATACAAAGGGCCCTTCACTTCCAACAAAAACAAATGTTCATTGAATTTTCAGTCTTTTCTGTGTATTGTGTATTTGGAATGTAATTTAAAACTCCTTTAACTTGAGCAGGGTTTTTTTTCTGGACTAATACACTCATGCAGAAGACTAGCATACTCTCTGCCAGAGAAGGTATAACTAAGGCTGGAAAAACTACTTGGTGCATCATCACTGCAGAGATCATATCCATCTATACATTTTCAAGTGCTGCTCTATAGTGACAGGAAGGGTATGGTGTTAGCTGACACGATACAAGAAAAGGATGGTGGATTTTCTGTGTCCAGGAAACCACATGGAAAGGAACATCAAAAGGAACAGCCAGGGTTAGACATCTTGGAGATAAAGTAGGAGAGACTAGACTGAGATGGTTTGGACACATAAAGAGGAGGCATGGTGAATGCATTAGCAGAAGAATGCTGGAAATGGAACTGTCAGGCAGAAGTAAAAATGAATAAATAAATAAAATAAAATAAAATACACCAAAGAGGAGAGGTCTGGATGTGGTGAAAAAGGGATATAGTTTTTTGGTGTGACAGAAAAATGCAGAAGACAGGGTGAGATAGAAACAAATGATCTGCTGTGGCAACTCCTAAAGTGCAAAGTAAAAAGAAGAACAGCCATGCATGCTAACATTCATGCTTAATTAGAATCACCGCATAACATGCAAGATTTTAGACCATGGAAGCTGGAGGCAGGAAGATTCCACACAGAAAGCCCCAAGCTGAGTCTCAGGAAGTCACTATTTTTAAATGATGTTGTTGCGAGTGTTTTTGAAGTCTATTTCCATTGGGGTTTTTTTTTTTAAAGATCTGTTCGACCCCATATTGGCAGAAATTGATTCCGACTAACCCGGATTAATCCAAAAACTTTATTATTGGAGTGAACAAGCCTGGAAGTTCAAACAGTTCAAATTCAACCACCTTACTCCCAGTAGCACAGAGATCTCCTGTCCTCAGAGGCTCCATGTCAACCTGGAAGGGTTCGCTCCCGGACCTTGCCACAGGATGACCTAGAGGGTTCTGGTGGCTTTTGGGGCTGCTGCTGGAGCTAGCGGCTAGTTGTCTTCTGGCTAGCTTTTGCTAATAGTATAATCAGCAGTATATCAAATTTATAATCGGTTATTCTTTTTGAAAATAAGAGTTTTAAGTCTTCATTGAAAGCTCAGAAGACAAACTTCCCAAAAATAGCTAGCCATTTTACACCATAGCCTACAAAGCAGCTTTGAATTACAAACCATAAATGTATGCATAATTATGGCTTGGTCAACACAATTTTAACTCCCTAGTAGATACGTACCAAGCATAAATACGTTTACCTTGTAGAGTATCTTGGTATATGGAGGAGTTCTGGTCATTGTAAGTACTGCCAGGTGCCCAGGTTCTGTAGCTGCTAGCCAGCCTTAGATCATGACACCTCCACCATCATGATTAACAGTTGGTATAGGGTTGAGGCGATGTGCCTGGTTTTTGCCAAACCAGACATTGTCCATTAATGCAAAACATCCTCACTTTTGCTTTGTCTTTCCAAAAAAGACACTGTTGCAAAAGTCTTGTGGTTTGTTCAGATGCAAATTTGAAAAATCTAAACTTTTCTTTCTTTTTTTTTGATAACCTATCAAAGCAAGTTTGTAATTTTTCATACTTTTTGCAGTTACATTGTCATTATTTCATTTTGTCTAATTATATTGCCATTCTTATTGAATTTCCCTTCAGGGTTCAATAGTATTTTATCAAGTATTTTTTTAATTGAATTAAACAGTTAATGTGCAATCTAAGCCCTGTATATTCTGACATGTTGCTCTTGGTTATTTTGCCATTTCTGTAAGGAGTGAAAATATTATGCTTTGTGGATTCTTGTGGTATATAGGTGTGTATATATATAATCTTCTTGGTTTATTTGGTTTGTCTGGGTTATTTGTGTTCTTTGTAATGTTCTTTCCTTCTGCAACATGGTACGCTTTGATTCTTGTTTTACTTTACATCAGTTCCTTCCCTTCCCAAATAGCAAAAATAAATTGAATCAACATTGAAATATTGTCAGGCTGAGGAATTGAATCAACATTGATGCCAGTTATTGAAATATATACATTGAAAGTCCTCTCTATGATCAACACTGAAATAACGTTGAATTTCCAATCAATCCTGAGAATGAATCAACCTTGATTCCACTATATTATGCACTGCTTTATACATTGAAATAAGGCTATTTTTTAAATCGCCATTTTAACACTTTTCAACCTTCCTTTGTGTGTTTTTAATATGCCTCATTAAAAACCCATTAGATTGGGTATTTCTTTTATTTTTTATTTTTTAAGAAACCAAGGTTGCAACAGCTACTTTACTGCATGTTCTGTTAACAAAAAACAAAACAAAACAAAACAACAAAACAGACTATTATTGAATAAGTTATTTATTAAAAATTCTAAAGCAATTACACTTTTGTACTTTTTTCCTTAATCACACACCTTTTGTTTTCATCTTTTAAGGCAAGGCTGGGGATCCCTGGTCCTTCAGGTCCACATGTCCTGCAGGTCTTAGATGTTCCCTGCCATAACTCACCTGATTCAAATGAATGGCTCATTAATGGACTTGCGTAGACGTAGATGGCAAGCTGATAGCGTTTCCTTCCGGGCTTAGGTGGAGGAAGCATTGTAGAAAAAGATTTATTTGCCCCAAAAATCCAGAGGACACAAACACTTTTGGCCCAATAAGAAGCCATGTTAGCTAGAAAGAGAGGCGGAGCTGCTAGGTTATATTCCTTGTGTGATGCTTGTAGTGAATCCTCTAAAGTCATCTTGCACCACAACCTAAAAACAGGAGGGAAACAAAGAAAAAAAATGCATAAACTAACAATAAAAATATACATCAGCCAAATTATTTTACTATTCAGGCTCTAAATATCTTATGATTTCCTGTGTGTCCAAAGGACTTTTCAGTTGCCATGTTAAGGCATGTTTTCACTGTTTCACCAGGCTAAATTCCCCCACAATATTCCTCACTGTAGTAAAAGTTTCCGTATCCACTACCTGAACTACTACCTCCAAAGCCAATGGATCCCAGTCTAGCAACACTATGGGAGTAGAAATGTTGGCTATAAAAACCTACACTGAAGCACTTTCTATCTTTGATATTGATATCACTATCAGTCACTTCGATGATGACACAACATTTTTTTTTATAGATAAACATCAAATACCAGCAGCTATTAAGAGGACTGAAAAGTTTTCCAAAGCCTCAGGTTTACGCCTAAATATTATTAAATGTCAGCTCATGTCTATTCAGGAATGTGAAGACTGTCATAAATAATATTCCAGTTAAAAATTAAATAAAATACTTAGGTATTTATATAAAAAAGGCAAAAGCAGAGACGCATCAAACTTAATATAACACATACAGTTCATAATGGGAAAAAAAAAGACTTGATACAGTATGTGGCAACCAGAGAGGTTTATCTATTCTTTGAAGGGTGTATCTAACAAAAATGGGATTCCTATCCACGTGTACCTACCCTTCACACTCTTTAGCAATGTCAAAAAATGAAATTAATGTAATTAACCAAGCCAATTTTAACTTTATATGGAAAAATAAAACACTTTATATTCAAAAAGCACATTTGGTAAAAGACTTTATGGAAATGGGATTGAAAGCCATTGACTGTCACTGTTTAAAATGGCATGATAAAACGTAAATGGATTAAAGAGTACTTGAAGAAGAGTTAGGCCACTATTTACCCAGACAGATTTTTAGTAGAGTTGGCGGGTTACCATTTCTTCTGTCATGTGACTTTGCCACTTCCAAGTTACCTATCCATTTATCAGATTTTCACCAGCTAGTTTTAATGTACTGGAAATTAATATACCAGCACAATTTCACTCCCCTTTCTTCCCCTATTTGGAATAATTACATTGAGTCAGAAATCCTTGTATTTAAATGAATGCAAAGAGAAGAATATATGGTCCATTTTGGATATTATGGATAACAAGGGAAATATTCTATCTTACAATGAGTTTTGTGATAAGTATGATTTTGTCCCCCCTTAAACGCCAATTTAGTAATATTGTACGAGCAGTTCCTAAGCGCCTGATTAATCTTATTCAAAACCACTTGAGATATGAAAGCTTAAAATTGCCCCCCTTTGATAGTGAAAAACATACACTTACTGAATATTAAAAATACATATAAATTTATAAGTGACTGCTTGCAGAAAGAGTTCCATTCTGTAAAACAAAAAAGAAACTTCTCTAACTGACAGTCAGATGATGTCACTCACATCTACATTCCTGAAATTCTCAGTTCCACCTAAAAGCAAAAGAGGTGCATTTTAAAACAATAAATAATGTGTATCCAAATAAGGATTTTCTATACAACAGGTTTAACACGGACTTAGATGTATGTGTGTAAGAAGGGAGTTGATTCAACAACACATATCTTTAGTACCTGTTTAGTAACTCAGAGCTTTTGGGTCGCTGTGAAAAACTGGTTGACAGTATCTGGACCAAGATTTACAACTGAGGAAATTATTTTTGGTACCATAAGGGAAAATTCAGAAATAATTATATGGTGAATGTAGTTATTATATTAGGGACATTTTATATTCCCTTAAAATGACAAGCAAGAACGCAATGGCCCTTAAAAATATTATTTTAAAGAATTTATGACTATTGTAAACTAAGCCCTTTATTATGTTTAAATAAAGGCAATAAAATGACAAACCCTGTATATATTAATATGTGGTATGTAAAAACAATGTTACAAAGGAATACTTAGAAAGGCAAGTGTGGGTTTTTTTGTTTTGTTTTGTTTCCCCCTTTTATTTTACCTTCTTATGTTTTGGTTAGACTCCTTGGCTAACTGTTTATGTAACATTTGCCTTATATATATTTTTTCTATTGAGAGCATGTAATCAAACCACAGGTTTTTGTTGTCTTACATTAAATACATGCCTTGTATTCACTTTGAAATTTGAATTTAAAAAACAACCTACCTACATTAGCTCATGATTAGCTCCATGCAGCTAGCTTTCTTAGTTGACCATTATAAATAACAATAACAAACTGTTTATATAATAATAACAAACTGCTTCACTGTGGTGCTGGTTAAAACATATACATATATGTAGGCTAATTATTAAAAATGCTAACTTTCATATGCAGATATTTAATATAATCACGAAACTTGCAAGTGAAATGGTGGACAAACCATTAGCCTACATGCTAGCTAATATTAATTTAAAACTAAATTGACCTATTGCAAGCCCCACCCCCCTTGGTTTCTGTTGCTAGGTCCGACAAGCCAACTGGACTTGCATGGTCATTTCAGTGTCTCTCCCAGGAGAAACAATGGCCGATTTTTGGAGGAATAACACGAATGTTTCAGATAGGAGCAGAAAGAAGGGCTTACAATACGCATTTGAAGGATATATTCAAGATGTCTTGCTCACTCTGCAACAAAATAATGATAAAATACGGATAAAAACAGAAGCCATAGCTTAAAGATCACAGAGTATTAGTGAACCACCGCATCATCTGGTGATCGAGACAGAGAACCACAAAATAAAAAAGCAACACTGTTTCCTTTAAAGCTGCGTAGGTGTCTATGCACTATTACAGTTATTAAGACGCAAACACAGTAACGTAACATGGAGCAGGTTGACTAATTTTATTTATTTTTTTTTTCCACTTAGGTTTCATTAGCTGATATCTGCTGGCAAAATAAAATAATACTATTAAATACTATTAATACTATTAAACAAGTCAAACAAGCAGAGCTTTGTCTCCAAGGTAAGCAAATATGTTTAACTGTTTTGAGGCTGTCCACAAAGTTTAATCCATAGTCTACACTTTTCGGGGTTTGATTTTGGTTTTGGGAAGGGGAAAAAAATAACGCCTCCTTCCAACCTCTCAGTCACTGTTACAAGTGCCTCAGGTGCAACGTTTAACCATAATTATAAAAAAAAATAACGTCTAAACCAGTTCAAAATGAAGAAAGTGTTTTATGTTTCCACTGAAGTCAACGGGGCTTTTTCCTGAAGTTGTCGGACTTCCGGTGGAAACCCTGTTCTGTGTTGCGCTGTGATTGGCCACTCTGCACTTTGGGGGCAGGGCTTGTGATAGGTCAATTGCCACAGCATGGAAATGATTCACAAAGTTGACTTTTAGTCAACAGTCAGGTGATGGTATCTGAATGGGACAGTCAATTATATTCCACATGTCTCACACACAGAAGGACAAAATTTATCCTCCTCATCAGCACCATTGAAACAATGTCGACTTATTGTAGGGCATTTCAGCGTTGAAAAATCATCCTCTGTACTAGATTGATTCGACAACAGTTTTTCCAATCTTGAAATGGTAACTGTAATTAAACATTGAATCAACACAGAGTTTTCAACCTCGACCAAAAATAACCAATCTGACCAAAATCCAACATTGAACTAATGTCTTTTGTTATCTGGGTATCACTGTATTGTAAACTTCACATCTTTTTTTTAAAAAATACTTACTTTTCAATAGGGAGGTTATACTAACGGTATTTAGTGGAAACATTTAGCTGCAGGTCAGATGTGCACAGCAGTACTGTTCTCAACATTTCAAAAACAAGCATAGAAATGATTAATGGGACCAAATCTGCTTATTTCTGTGAGTAAGCTGAAGAAAAACATAACTGCAATAAATATGCAACATCTCAACAAATCATAGATGTTTAAGATTTTCTCGTTGTCGCTCTGATCTGATGCATTTACAAGACTCCCAAGACTTTTCTCTTTAGCTTAATTTTTAATAATATTATTATTATTATTTTTTTTTTTAAAGGCTTAATATTCATTCACCCAGTCCTTTATTTTGCTCATCTCTGCACATTTTTCAAGCTCATCTTTTGATGGTGAAACATGTTGTTCTGTTCTTGTCAGCGCCACAGGAAGCATTCACATCCATACCGTTCTGTTCCCAGATCTGCGGCTCTTTGGTTCCCTCCGTTTAAAGATTCGGCCGCATCTTATCAGACTCTGGCGGCATGTTATCCACCAACAAGCTGACTGATGTTCTTCCAAAGCTTTTCAGATGAACCACACACACACACACACACACACACACACACACACACACACACACACACACACACACACACACACACCCACACACAC
>JBAMYA010030182.1:0-16028 GCA_037176975.1 Arrhamphus sclerolepis | reverse complement strand
TAACTGTCTCTTTTCTCCTGTCAACGCGTATGCACATTTTTATTTTTTATTTTGTGTGTGTGTGTGTGTGTGTGTGTATTTCCCTGATGTGGTACAAAATAATTTACACCCTTTATAGTTCCCATGGGTATCAAATCTAGGCATGTAGACCAAAACTGCTTTTTGAACTAGGCTGTGAATTTTGCTGTAAAGTTGAAATTTTAACTTGGAAGTCAATGGAGATGGACTCGTTTAGAGGCAGCCCCTAGTGGTCACCCAGTGAACTGCAATTTTTCTCACTCCTGAACTCAAATCAACTGAAAAGCTTCAGATGAAGCATGATCAAGCTTCAGATGGGACAACATCTGGAGCTTGATCATGATGAAAGTATTTACTTCATGCAAATACCTGTTGAATATCATCCCATCGCAGACAGTAAATGCTGAAGCTGGTTCTCCCAACGAGCCACTATAACTGTATGGTGATTTGGAAAAGTGATAAAAGTGGACAGAGACAACTTGGATGGCTACTTGGAACAAAAGAAAAAAAAGAACAGGTGAAATGTCATTCATAAAAACAACAGTTCTTCATATAAATCTTTAACTCAGAGCAGTGGAGTGTCAGTAAAACCAGGCTTTATTGAGCCTAAGTGCTAAAGAAATCTGTGAGCTGCATTGACATCAGCTCATTGTTCCCATGTTCAGTGCGAACGCCACCAAAGAAAAAGTAAAGGTACGTTGTCCTCCAGGACAATCCCCATTCTCCATAAGACACTTCTGTTATGGTGTGTTCTGTCTGAAATAATAACTCCCTTTATTGCGGATTTTTGGCTTTTGCAACTTTGCAGTACCTTTTACATGCATAAAACGTTGTATAACATTTTAAAAGGGAAAGGGACACAAGGTTACAGTTTTAAAAGTTTGAACTTTTACCCTACAGGAAATCTGTTAAAAAAAAAAGAAAAAAAAAAAGAAAAAATGGTCTGATGGAAATCCAAATGTTTATTTTCACTGCTGGGAATTGAAAAGCGCTCTTAAGAAGCAGCCTCTGTTTCATCTGTTGTGGGGATCTCGCTCGCATGCCAACGTCAACATAGACTCCTGCTCTTCTTAACAAGTAGCTCTGTAAACTGCTCCAGAAAGTGGCTTCAAACAGCTGCACAAAACACATTAGGACGCTTTTGTATTCTCATTTAAAGTGTTTTCACTTTCAGATTAAACAACGAGTGACCTTGTAGGTCATTCAGTTAATGACTTATTCATGGTATACTCATGCAAGATGTAATAAAAACCAACATCATAGTTAACTGTTAGGACTGTAAGTAAACTGTATTTGTAAAAGGTAGTTATGGAGAAGTCAGTTGTCATTTATTTAAAGTGATAATTAAAGGAAATGAGATCCAAACATTTAAAGAAAACACACTTATAACTGGCTCACAGTCATTGCAACTTACCGCCGTCCAGCCAATGAAATGTTTAAAAAGAAAATATTGGGCATGAATGATTCTCTTTGTGGGTAATTATAGAACATATGTTGGTTTGTGACCCACACTGAGGGAGAGCAGGGATGTTGCGTTTGTGCGTCTGTGGTGCCAGGCAGCAGCGGGATCGTAGTGCTTTATTGTTCTCTGAGCGCTGGCGAGGCAGACGTGGACGCTCACGAGATCACCGCCGTTTAAGTCACACTGAGAAGCCTTTGTCCCACGCACACGCGCACACACACACCCACGCACACACACACACGCACACACACACACTTATTTCAGAATGCAACAGCTTCAAGTTTCAGATTTGTCTCATTACTGATTTAAATAGTGAAAAGTGTCCTCTAACACATAAACAAGATGCAGTAAATAGCATTTAAAAGTGGTTATTACCTAAATGTTTACTTGCATTAAGCCAAGGGGTATATTTGCCAAATTTCCAACTTTAATGTGACATAAAACAACTATATTCTGTGAGATTATATGATGTAGTGGTATTATGATGCTCTAAACTAATATATAACTATTTCTCATTTCTCCTTAACATTCAGTTATGTCTGGATTTGGATTGTAAAACAGGAAAAAATAAATAAATGAATTAAAATCTGGAAATCTGCCTGTGTGATGCAGGAAATAGTTGACAGACAGCGTGTGATCCTGGTCATGTCATTTATCAGCGTCTTTGCATGATCGTTGGGTTTTGTCACCATGGTGATGCAGAGATGGAAGGAAAAGCTTGTTGCAGGAGGGAGACATAAGCTGCCCTAAATGCTGTAAAATAGTGGACTTGGTGCCTACAGTGAGTTATTGCTTTGAAATAAAACTAATTAATACGTTCAAAAAGACGATCAAAACAGTCCCCCTCACTCTCTAAAGTGGTAAGTTGAGTCAAAATGTAACAATCTCTTCTGTGGGTGACAAGAAAGCCAGACATGTAAGCTGTATTTGTTAAAACAACAGTTTACAACTGATTGAGCATCTCTGTCCTGCCCAAATGGAAATATCAGTATATTCAGCAGCAAAACATTTAGTCCTGGCATACATGTGGATGTTCAAATGACACATACCACCCACCTGACATTGTTCAACACTGAGCTCAGCTCTTAATCTTCAGAATAAATACTCTGGAAGAGCTTGTGGAACATTACCAAGAACAGAAGCACTGACTTCCCAGATCCAAACTGGATCATCTCCAACTGGGATGTGGGGAGATGCCCAAGTGGCCTGGACATCGACTCAAACCAGATGAGGTTTGGGCATTGACCTCAACTGGTTTGAGCAATGTGCCCAAATCGGTCAAGGTGGTCTGGGTATCTGGTCAGGATGCACGCTAGACTTCTTCCCGGGATTACGTCTCTCTTTTGGCTTTGGCCTCCACTGATGGAGCGAGAAGAGGCTGCAGTGAGGGATGTCTGGGGCCATTATCCTCCACATACTGGTCCTGTATAGTATACGCAGCAGAAGACATTTGGATGGATAATCTCCACAATATGATCCACACTGGACCCAACTTTCAACTGAAAAGACTCAAACAGATGAATGGAGATGGTCACTTGCTAAAATGAAATGATGTGAGCCTAGAAGCATGGAAAACATGCTGAACTGGAGAAGAAGTGTTTGGGTGAGAGTGTGTGGGTAGAGAGAAAGTGGGCACAGAGAGAAAGACCAGATGCCGCAAAAAAGACAACGAGACAAACAGAGACAAACGGAGACAAACTGAGACAAACGAAGAAAAGGGCCTTTGTGCTCGGCTCCATATGTTGACTCACGGATCTAATCTGAGCTTGTGATGAGCACACCCCGACCACCAGTTACAAGATGAACTCCTGAAGGACGGTCTCTCTGGACTGAGAGACAGGAAGGTGACTTCCTGCCTGATTTGACTGAGTGCTCTGAGTATAAACACATTCCTGACATTATCATTAGCCCTCAGCTGCAGGGCCGCTAGCCTACAGGGATGCTGACAGGCTCTGGGCCGTGTCTGTGTGAGTGTTTATCTGAAGCCTTCTATTAGCAGGAACTCCTGTGCAGCTTAACCAGGTGTTTGCTGCTGAGTGTTTTATGATGGGCAGGACTGGAATGTCCCGCTGCAGCACACGCCCATCACGGCCGTCATCACGGCTTTACAGAAGCAGAGAGCCGCACATTTGCTGGTATTTCTACACTCTCTAATCACTCTGAGCACCAACCGTTCAAGCAAGACAACACACATCAAATCAGAATAAATGTGAGAAACCCAGAGAAGAAACTTGTTGATAACTACTGGATACCCACATATATCAAAAATATGTCAGAAATGTTGTTTTAATATTCATCCATAACTATGTTTTCATTACCTCATAAACCTTTGGCATCATTAAGGGCACAAAATGGGTCAAGAATGTTTGTCAGGAAGTCATTACTGTGTAATACAGGAGGCCTTTTAACTGTGATACTCTAAAGTCAGACTGCAGCTTAAACAGGAATTTGAGATTTCTTCTGTCATTCTGTGCATTATGTCATGCATATATGTGGGGAAAAAAAACATTTAATATGATTGTTTTCCTCACTACAGGCATCCTTGCACCAAACCAGGACCCGTGAGAGCTGATTTCACTCAAAGTCAACCCAAAACTATAGACAATTAAGATAAAAACACATTCTGTTGGGGGAAACTCTTAACAATAAACTCTGTAGTAGCACTCCAATTACTGATAATTACACTAAATACAATAACACCCTTGTCCTTACAAGGTATAATGACAAACATATTAAAACAAACAAAAAAAAAGTTAACTGCAGTTCCTTGCAGTGAAATATGTTTTATGTTTTTATAATTCATAAGCATTATTTGTATAACAATGATATTCACTGCACGTGTATTAATGGTTATTGTCATAATTATGCAAGAGAAGGTTACTTTTTTAGTAGCATCAGGTAAAACCAGTTTGCAGTGAGCCAACCTCATTATGAAAAACTAAAACATTTACAAGCAGCAGGACACATAAAGGTGACGTCTGTTTTCAGGCTAAAAAGGAAGGAAGACTCTGGTAAAAACAAGATAAGAACAGAATTATCGGGATTAAAATAGAAGAAGTTTATGAAAAGCAATATAAAAAGAGATTAAACAGGAGAGGAACCTTTTCACATATGTTTGCAGTTTAATATTGCAGCAGGAGTTAGTGAATGAAGTAATGAGTTGAAAAAAATACAAACTCAGGTTATGAATTTTTATTTATGTCCCCTCAAGACGAAGCCACAGGTAAACAAATATTCTGTATTTAGGTGCTTCTTCACTAATGATAAAAGCCTCACTGTAGCCGTCACTCTTCATCCCAGCACGTATTTTCAGCCTGACACAGTTCTGCACCTGAACTCACCCACCAACTCCTTTTCCTCCCAGCAGCTCCAGTTGAAGCCAGTCCAGCTGAAAACAAGCCGGCTGTTACATCTGTATCTTCAGGATGAGGATGAGACAGCTCAGAGCACTGAGTGCTTTTGTTCTGCTGACCCTGGTCGTCTTCGCCACAGCCAGGCCAAAAACCAGTGAGTCTTCCCGCACTGCAACCACGACAGCATCGCAAAAAAACAAAACAAATTACCTTCTTCCAAACTTCTCCAGACAGGAATACTGTGCTGCATAACTACACATCTCATTCTAAAGTACACTGCTTTTGGAAAATGCTTTTATCTGAAGCAACTTACAGAGGAAATGCAAACAAAACTGAGTAACGTAGTAAATTACAAAGTTCGTTTAACACCTGAGAACCTGCAAAGATGGGCACAAACTGACTCATTATATGTCGTATATGCAGACAAGCTGGCTGCATTTAAACTTTATTTAAATGACCAATTTAGAAAAAGAAAAGAAGAAAGTTTTCTGAACTCTTTGCTGCAGCTCCTGTCAGATCAGGTCGGGTTCACCGAGTTAACCTAAGCTAAGATGCTTTATTGTTCATCTTCACAGAAATATGTTTTTGCACCACGAGCTTCGTCTCAGACACCGTTCATGACTGCAGGCTTTTGAACCACGATAATGTTACAACACGCGGGTGAGTGGGACGTGTTAAAGACAAAAACACGTGGCAGAAGTGATGGAAGTTAGACGAGGACGGCATCTGTTTGGGACAAATATATCCCATCCAATAACATAGAAACAACGAGACACTGTTGATGTTATTCTTCATCTTTTATTTCTTTCAGCAAACATCTTTAAAACAGGAAGGAACTGTCCATCTGTTTGGAAATAGTTCATGTTTGTTTTATCATAATGAGATTGGATATGAAAGGCACTTTTTTACTTTGTTTTCTTTTACTCCCATCTTCAAAACCTTTAACTCAGGAGGAGATTAAACAGCTTTTTTCCACCTGTATATACTGTACATTACATGTCAAAGAAGAAAAAAAACAACAACAGGCATTTAACATGAGGCACAACCAGTACAGAGCAGCAGCAGGAAGACAAAGACAAAGACAGGACCGTATATACACAGCAGGACAACGAGACGCAGGTGAAACACATCAGGGAAACGAGGACCAGGAAAGTCAAACAGAACACGACACTGACAGGACGTCACACTGAAAGCAGGGAGTCAAGACCAAACCAGAAAACTCCACCAACACCAAATAAACCCAGATGCCAGACAAAACTAAAATCCAAAAGCCAAATAAACTCTAAACTTTCACGATTTGTTCCTAATCAAACCTCTAGATCCTGACCAAAAGTGTAAGTCTGGCCCGATGGATCTGGTCTTCCTCATCGACAGCTCCCGCAGCGTTCGATCACATGAATTTGAGACCATGAGGAAGTTCATGATCGACATCCTGAACACACTGGACATTGGCCTTGATTCCACCAGAGTGGGAGTGGTTCAGTACTCCAGCCAGGTACCGCAGACATACGTACAACATTCACACCTGCTGGAAAGCAACATAAAGCGTTTTCATTCTGTTTACTGTTATTTTCGGGACATGAAGCCAAAAAGGAGACGAGATGAACAGCTGCTCACATTCATGTCCCCCGTCCTTTGTCCTCAGGTTCGCAGTGAGTTTTCCCTGAAGGCCCACAGCAAGGTGGAGAGCATGGTGAAAAGCATCAACGAGATCATCCCCCTCGCTCAGGGAACCATGACCGGACTGGCCATCAGATACATAATGAATGAAGCTTTTAGTGCCGAGCAAGGAGACAGACCGAAGGTGATCGTCTGAAACATGACACATGATGACCTTTTGTCACACAATTAATGAAATGTCTGTGACACACTTCAGTCAAAACATTACAGAGATGCAAAGTCCTATTTTCAAACTTTTTTCCAGCTTTTCTTTTTCGCACCAGTAGGTTTTAGGGAGTGGAATCAGCCACTTGACTCCAGTTTTCCTGCTCTCTGTCTCAGATATCTGTTCTGAATCCTCAGCGTGGTGTGCAGCTGGGTAATTCCTGCTCCAGTCTGGGCCTACGAGTAAAATCAAGCAATGATGACTGAACTGAACTGAACTGAATGATGTGACATCAGCCTGCAAATCTGAACAGTATTTTCACCCTAGAACCAAACACACAAAGAAATTTCTGCTTTCAAACCTAGAAAAAGGAGTGAGGGAGGAAGGAAAGAAGGAAGTAAGGTTGGTTTATTCAACCATAAGTCCTTTATTGTCCAAAGTGCAAAATCGAAACTAAACAACCAGAGGAAAAGCAGGGCGGCAACACGGGGGACAAACAGGAAAGACCAGACCATTTATACAGACGGGGGCTGACGAGATCCTGGTGGAAGTGATCAGGGCAGAAACACAATACAAGACAAAGACAGACCTTCAAAGTAAAACAGGAAGTAAAATTAACAGAAAATGAGGCAAGAAAACAGGACAAGACTAAAAAACCAAAACCAACTAAAATCATTGCTTTGGTCCTGTTCCTGGTCCTGGTTCTTGTTAGTGATGTTAAAACCAGCATAGAACCAGTGCTGAACCACTTCGCCATCTGTATCGAGTATTGGTTCATTTATTCAAAGCTTCTTTTTGGCAACATCCAGTGGTGAAAAAAAAACAAAAAACAGCAAGACAATGTCCAATGAAAAGAGAGTAACTCAAGTTTTATGTGAATTATACAAATATCTCTGTAAATGTAAATGTGGGATTGTGCTGCTCTACGCTCAGAGACCATGTTGTCTTAAAGTTGTTGTAGTCGGGCTGCAACGTGAGGGACGAGTAGGACTCACGGTGGAGAAGGTCAGTTTATTCGTTCTCGATGCTTGTGTCCTCCACCTTACAAACCACAAATGAACAATTTAAAGTCTTTTTATATGAGTTTCATATATTTATATGTATTTCAAATAAAATAAAGCGCTGCACCTTCACAGCTACCAAACAAGGTTGAAAACAAAGAGCGTAAAAGAAAATGCACAGGCCATCAGATACCGGACAAAGCCTGGGACAGAGCCTGGGACAGATAGCCTTTTACTGTCTACGTTAGCTTCCCAGCTAATGTAGACAGTAAAAGGCTAGCCAGAACCACATCCAAAAATACTCATAAAACAAAGTTTCAAACTTCCAAAACTTCATCAGATGGTAAACAAAAATCTCAATAAACTCATAATTCACAATAAACATCATAAAAACGGTTGGTGCTTACTTACAAACCATGAATGAAGACTGAAATTGGGATACAGGAACTTTTAATGAGAAACAACATTTTTTCCACTGTTTTTGAGCTAAGTAGGTTTGGTTTATTTTATTTTTTGTCAACAACCTCTCCAGCTTTTGAGAGAAAAGAAACACTTGCATGGCACCAGTGAGGCTGATTCTCAAAGGTACTGGTTTGCAAGGTTATCCCAGAAGTCGTGGACTGACTTGAATCATTCAGATGATTGTTCATGGGACATCTTCTTCAAGACTCTCAGCATCCTGCTGTTCAGATGAGCTAGTTTCAGCTCTGTTTGGACGGTTTTTGGTAACGTCCACAGAACGTCTCTCAACCATAATTAGGGGTAGGACAGTTATTTGGCCAGTTTTGTAAATCTGATTTCCTTCTGTTGTAGGTCCCCAACGTGGCTGTGATCGTGACAGATGGACGTCCTCAGGACCGCGTGGCGGAGGTGGCAGCTGAGGCCAGAGAGAAAGGCATCGAGATCTTTGCTGTGGGCGTGGCCAGAGCTGACATGACATCACTGAGGGCCATGGCTTCCCCGCCCTTCGAAGACCACGTCTTCCTGGTCGAGAGCTTCGATCTCATTCACCAGTTTGGACTGCAGTTCCAGGACAAGCTGTGTGGTAGGACAGGAAATAATCTCTCCACCCTCCTCCCTCACTGAGGGTGCCTCTTTCAAGACCAGTGTTACAGCTTTGTGCTAGCCTCTTCAGAAAGTACAATAAACACAGCTGCATCATAATCTCAAGTTTGGAGGATATAATCTTACTGTGATCTGGGCCTGTGATGTCACAGAAACCTACAAATCTTGTTGTTTCATGAGTGACATGTTTTCAGTCCTAAAAAACTTCAAAGAGTTAGAGTTGTGTCACCTCAAAATGTTTTAGTTGGCATCAACTTCACACACCCAAACCCACACTCTCAGAAAAAAAGAGGTTTTTCTTTAAAATACATTTTGTTATGAAAGTTACTGAAAAGAAAAGCATTGCCTTTACAGTGGAAATCACATTATTCCTTATCTTTATGATTCACAATATTATGTTATGTGGAAACATATAAATATATATGTGTGTGTGTGTATAAATATATATAATATATATATGCATTTGTACAGAACAGACCACTCGGTGAAGAAAAAGTGTCCAAAATGAAACCTTCCTGTGAGAAACCCTAACCGACCTGGGATAACGTTAAGTACAGACAGAAACGTATAAAACACCTGAACTTTGGGGAGTCATTCTTTCTGGACTGAACATTATGTTTTTATAATAAATCTCAGCTAAAACCGCCTTCACATTTAATTCCTCTAATGGATTACTTTTACTGGAAGCCACCTGAGCTTGAGACATGGAAACCTGCAGCCACGTCTCTGAAATTTGATGCCGCGGCTGTCAGCATGGACAAAACAGAATTCTTCATGTAATTAAAAACAATGAATGTCTTTTCTGAAGGAGGAAAAAAAAATCTCAATCCCAGCCCAGAGAACCTAATACGTTTTCATAGCTACTTCTCAAATCCCTTAAGTGAGAGATATTTCCTCACGCTGTTCAACCCTGGACTGCTGGTCTAAAAAGTAGACTCACCTCAGCGAGAGATGGAAAGGACAGACAGCGATATAAAAATAAATGTGTAATTTGTAGCTGTGAGGAGATGGTGTGAGAGTCACTGCTGTCTCTGCAAAAGTCACGAAGAACTGAAATCAGCTTCATCAAACTGCATTCTTCATAATCTACGGTTGCTGCCTGAAAATTACCACCAAGTTAATGAAACAATCTCGTGCTGATTTTACAAATTTGCAGGTCTGGATCTGTGTGTGGAGCTGGACCACGGCTGCGAGCACATCTGTGAGAGCTCCCCAGGCTCCTACAGCTGCCTCTGCCTGCCAGGATACACCCTGAATGACGACGGGAAAACGTGTGCAGGTGACCAATGGATGACCAAAGTTAAACACACCCATGACACCTTTTCTTTCTTCTCTTACCCATGCCCTCATCCAGAGTTTCTTCCATCTTTTTTCCTCCACGTCTGAAAAATAGTTGAGAAACTTTTTCCATTCTTAAGTCGGATAGGTTAGACAGACAGACAGACAGACAGAGAGACAGCATCATGAGGAGAGGAAAACCAATCATTTAGCTACATTGAAGCAATATACCTGTAAGTTAAAGCCGGGCGTGGAGGGTCTCCTGAAGAGATGACCTGGAACATACAGAGGCTGAAGAACATCAAGGAGAAGGTCCACAGAACTGGACCCACAGCTTTCCAACTTCTAACTCTGCAGAAAGTGGTTAAAAATACAAATACATAGTTCTTATGTTTATCTAGTGGGACTAAAATAAAAATATTGAACAAAAAAAAATCGTAATCCCACCTGACTTCACTACCAGACAAGTAGAAAAAAAAGTCTTTTTATGTCCTTTTTTTTGGTTACATCTGGTTGTAATTGTAATCAAAATTGCAAAGCACATTACTTCCATGTAAAAGAACATTCAAGATTCAGAATTAGATTTACATGTTTCTGTTTGCACAGGTGCAACATAGTAAAGGTGGACTGAAACACGTTCAACTGTGCAACCAAATCTTGCTGTGAACCATGTGACTGCACGTTTTCTAAAGAATTCATACATTTATATAAACTAGAGGAACATTAGGATGTCTCTGCACAGGCCCAACAGGCAAAAACAATCCTTTATTGCTCTCCTGGTTAAATGATGGGAAGAATAGGCCTGGTGTGTATGTGAGAGTTTGTGGAGCTTCATTGGGCCCAGCTGTGATGCGCTTTGAAGCATTTGTGTTTTTTCACCACGCCGTCTCTTTCTGTCCTTTTATACTTTGTTGCTTTGCATGTGTGGAGTATTCATTTTGTCCAAGCCGAATTTCTCCCAAAGGAGACAAATAAAATAAAATTTAATTTAACTGAATGACAGAAAACATCTGCAAGAATACTAGCTACAGCGGTATTTCTTGATCCTGATCAGTGTTGCATGATGTGTGTGTTTCAGCCATCGATCTGTGTGCTGAAGGAAAACATGACTGTGAGCAGATCTGCGTCAGCTCTCCCGGCTCCTTCACCTGCGACTGCAACAAAGGATACCAGCTGAACGACGACAAGAAGACCTGCTCAAGTTAGTCTCGCACAAATGGAGAACGAGTCGCATCACGTGGTTTTTGCTTATGATGATGTCACACATCTGACATCAACCAGTCATAATGAACCAAAGCAGCATCATGCCCTGGTCATTTATACTGAATCAACTTAACCCTGCTGCTCCGTGAAGCTGAGTGGATTTCATATTCCACTAAAGAAGCATGGATTATGCCTGTTATAGAAAAATCATCCCAATGCAGATTAGAAGATCAGTAAAGCCTCAACAAAGCAGGAGAAAGAACATCATAAAGAACAAACATATTCCTGACACTGCCCTTCCTTCAAACGGTTTAACTTAACGCAGTCAGGATGCTCGGTTTTGTTCAAAAGCACTTAAACATGCAGCAGAGAGAAAAAAAATTCAGGCCTATATTTCTGAAACAAAATCCGTCCAGTGTTCATTTCTTTGGTTTCTTTTTTGTTTTTTGCTGCCGGTCGATCTCATCCTGACGGCCTGCCGTTTCTTCCCCACAGTGATCGAATACTGTTCATTTGGGAATCACAGCTGTGATCACGACTGCGTCAACGTGCTCAGTGGCTTTTTCTGCACCTGTAAAGAAGGATACAGGCTGCTGGATGACGGCAAAACCTGCCAGGGTAAGTGGGCGGGGACACGTTCTCCAAACACATAAGTGATATGAATATGATTTATTAGTCAATGTAACAATACTTCTATTAATTTGTTTGTGATCGCTGCTTGCTCTGGCTGCTGTTTTCCTACACGCTGATTAAGCTTTGTCAAGATTTGCTTGCTTTTCATTGTCGCTTGATGCAAATTTAAAACACTGCCAGACTTCAACAGCAGCAGTATGTTTAGCTTTTTATCTTCCAGTCTGATGGAGAGTGCTCACATGATGACAATTAAAGTGACATTGGTTGTTATTCCCAGATGTTTTATTATTTATATGCGTTTACCTCCTTAACCAAGCAATGATGAAGGATAATGCAGGAGGGGAAAATAGGCACAGGTGCTGTTTAAAAAAAAAAAGCAAAGAAAGGCCAAGAGTATAAAAACCAGTTGATGTCATGGTATCCTAATGTCTTTATTGGTTTGCATCTGGCTAACTTGGAAGGCTAAAACCGTGGACACGTACCAGAAAAAACAAGGGAAATATAACTGATTAATGTAGCAGATAACTTCACTACTTTATACCTGCTTGGCAGGAGCAATGGTTTGGCTTTGCTAGTTTTGTTTTTCCCAGTATATTTTATTCTTTTAATAATTTTTAGACTCATTAATATAATATGCTATTTCTACACAATGAGAGCAAAATACACAATAGACATATCAGGACATAAATGGACAGGCCTCCCACCCTCCCTCGAGACACATCCCTGTCACATCTCAGATGTCTCATCTTCCACCTCTGTCATGGACCTGCTGCTGCTTCACCGTTGTCTCCAACCACATCAGGAAATGCTGAGGCTCCACCCCCTCCTCCTCCCACCTGTCTGTCTCTAGCAGTCAGGTGTAGAGGCCGCTGGGGAGACTGAACAGGAACAAGGCTGCAGGTCCTGATGGTGTCAGCCCCAGAGTCCTGAAAACCTGTTTGACCAGCTATGTGGGATTCTGCAGAACCTCTTGAACCTCAGTCTGAACCAGGAGAAGGTTCTGGTGCTGTGGAGGACATCCTCCCTTGTTCCAGCCCCAAAGAGATCTCATCCATCTTCTACAGAGCTGTAGCTCTAACATCCCACATCGTGAAAATCCTGGAAAGACTTTCATTGGTCCACCTGAGTAAACAAACAAACAAGCACCTTCCAGGGCTCACTGCAGTTTGCTTTTCATTGTTGGTTGGAGTTGTGGAGTCCACCCACAGTCTTCTGGACAAAGCAGCAGCACTGTGAGGATCATATCCTTCCATTTCTCCAATGATTTAACACCATGCAGCTGCTTCACTCTGAAAGAAACTTAAGAAATGTAAGAAACGGTGGTAGTCAGCCACACAGGAGCACCACAGGAGACTGTACGCTCACCATTCGTCTTCTCCCTGTCCACCTCAGACTTCCAGTAGCAGTCAGAGTCCTGTCATCTGCAAAAATACTTAGATGACTCTGCGGTTGTGGTGTGTATCAGTGATGGGTATGACTGTGCATGTATATTAGGACAAAGAAAGGAGCCCAGTTAAACAGTTTAGTCGAGTTATCACTGCAGGTTAACTAAACTGGACATGTAGACACTTTGTCTGCTGACTGAGTAAGAAAATATCTGAAGTCAAGAAGGAGAAAAGTCACCAGACAGCTGTTAGCTTCACAGTTGACATCAGTGGAGGATGTCAACTTGGTGTGACTATCACTGAGGTGGTTAGCAATCAGCAATCACTTTTATTCAGGAACTGATTTTTTATTTCTTTTTAATGATCACTAACGTGAAACAGAGGATAAAACTGTAAGATTCAGAAGCAATGATCACGATACCTTTAAATTTTGCACTAAATGTAGTCATAACCTGGTGTTTACAACACATACAATTTAATTGCCACTTGCTGTTCAAACTCAAAAGCTTCTCCAGCACCAACATTCATCTTTAATCTTTCTTACATAAGTCAGTATTAAGGTCCTACGATGGTACTGCTGGGTCCCACCATGATGATACTGGATCCTACCATGGTGATGCTGGGTCCTACCATGGTGATGCTGCGTCCTACCATGGTTATGTTGCATCCTGCCATTGAGATGTTTGATCATACAATGGTGATACTGGGTCCTACCATGGTGATGCTGGGTCCTACCAATTTGATACTGGGTTCTACCATAGTGATGCTGGGTCCTACCATTGAGATGTTTGATCCTACCATGGTGATGTTGGATCCTACCATAGTGATGCTGGGTCCTATCATGGTGATGCCGGGTCCTCCCAATTTGATACTGGGTTCTACCATAGTGATGCTGGGTCCTCCCAATTTGATACTGGGTTCTACCATAGTGATGCTGGGTCCTACCATTGAGATGTTATATCCTACCATGGTGATGTTGGATCCTACCATGGTGATGCTGGGTCCTATCATGGTGATGCTGGGTCCTACTTTTGAGATGTTTGATCCTACCATGGTGATGCTGGGTCCTACCATTGAGATGTTTGATCCTACCATGGTGATGTTGGATCCTACCATTGAGATGTTTGATCCTACCATGGTGATGTTGGATCCTACCATGGTGATGCTGGGTCCTACCATTGAGATATTTGGTCCTACCATGGTGATGTTGGATCCTACCATTGAGATGTTTGATCCTACCATGGAGATGCTGGGTCCTACCATTGAGATGTTTGATCCTACCATGGTGATGCTGGGTCCTACCAATTTGATACTGGGTTCTACCATAGAGATGCTGGGTCCTACCATGGTGATGTTGGGTCCAAGAAGGTTCAGCTTGTTTTTCTGTGTGGAGTTTGCATGTTCTCTCTGTGTCGGTTTGCCCCAGATACTCTGGTTTCCTCCTGCCCCAAAGACATGCTGTTTAAGCTAATTAGCAGCACAAAATTCTGCCTTGGAGTTACATAAACTACAGTGTAATTTTATTTATAGGAGTAATTATAGGAATAATTAGTAATTATAGGAGTAATTTGGTCTATTACATCGGTCGATCTATGCTTTCTTTGTGAGTGGCAGTGAGAGAAAGCTGCTTGCTTTGTAAAAGTGCCATAAGTGGTCCCTGGACTAGAAAGGTCCTTTATAAGTGAGTTGTTGTTGTTGTTATGAGAAGTGTGAACAAAATCCATACAGTATAATCGCTCTGTTGCTGCCTGTTGAAACAAACTATCCAACGAGTCACCATCTCCCAATTTTTCTTCACATCCAGAGAGCACGTTTCTGTGGGGACTATGGATTCATGGAAAACATGCTTGAACCCTTCTGTGCAGTTCTAAACCTCCATGTTTAAAATGACCTCTGAAGCTCTTGCTCTTCCAGCAGTTCATCCCTCTGTGATGTAATACAGAGCCACTGCCAGGAAAAAAAACTCCAGAAGATGTTCAATGTACAATGGAGCCCTTTGTGCACACGTTAAATTTATTTTTTGAACCTCCAGTCACGCAAAGATTATAATTCATTTTCAGAAAATTCAAGTTATGCCAGAAAACATGAAAAAAAGCATAATGCAGCCACTTTAAATAATTTCACTTGTCTAAAATTACACACCTCACCTTTTCTGTTTCACTGTGAACCAGTAATAACTGGTGGGAATGATAATGGTTATTATTGCCTTGATGCATGCCTTAAGGCTGGCTCCATTCTTTGTAATTAGGGGGCCTTTTACATGCAGTGAGAAGAAAATTTTTAACAGCTACACACACACACACACACACACACACACACAGCTGATAATGCAAGCAACCAACAAGTTTGTACATCTTCATGCTCGCTGCAGAAGCAGTTGCAGAAGAAACGACTTGCTGCTCCCTTGAATTCATTCAAATCTTCAAAGCACAAATACCGTGCATGTGTGTCACCACTTTCATTGAAAATATATTTCTAATAACAGACTTATAGCTTGAGTTTAAAAGCAGGGCTTGGATGCAGGCATGAGTCAGAGTCAGTTTCAGTTTTTGACCTCATCTCAAACACTTTGTTTTAGATTTCTACTCAGTTTTGGTCAATAAATATTCTTTATAGTTTTCTTAAATTCATATTCAGCATTTACTCCACCTGTTTTACCGAAAGTGAGCAGATGCTAGATGACTCTCAACTCAGTTATCCCAGTCTGGAAAATGTTTTAACACACAGCCACGTGTGTGTGTGTGTGTGTGTGTGTGTGTGTGTGTGTGTGTGTGTGTGTGTGTGTGTGTGTGTGTGTGTGTGTGT
>JBAMYA010030151.1:0-16032 GCA_037176975.1 Arrhamphus sclerolepis | reverse complement strand
CCGATCTAATTTCCTGTGGCCTGTATAAAATATCTATAATATGTCTAAGTTGTCAAAAGACACATTACAGATATTTTTATGATTTAGATCTGTGATGTCACAGTACCCTGTAAATTGTAAATACATTATATATTTTCAGACTCAACTGACCCCAAACTAAGTGTCAATGTTGTGTTATTGAAAATTTGTTGAACTGGTAGTAACTTCTGAAAAGCAAACAGCTGCTTTCAAGCACATCTTTTGCATCGTATCTTTTGGTTGGTTAATAACTTTTGCAATCCCCCCCCAAAAAAAAAAAGGTTTTAAAATAAGTCACTTTTTCCTTTACATATAATTTTCATTTTCAGTTTGTCTTGTGCACAAAGAAAGGAAGTTAACTGCTTCCACATTTTTCATTTGTGTATCGAACCCTGGTTAATAAAGTTGACTCAGACTCTGATAGTTTTTTTTACTTTTAGTGCGTTGTCCTGGCTACAGAGATATCATAAATAAGTTATTTGTGCATGATTATTCCTTCACACCTCAATCTTTGACTTCAAACCACCTCAAGAGATCTAAGGAGCAGCTTTATTTTTTGCCAACATGTGCACATTAAGCAACAACTGGCCTTGTATATAGTTGCATGACATATGCATTTGGAAATGAGAACTAGACAGAGGAACCTACAACCTGACAGCAAGACCATTGCTTAAAGAATAAGCTTTACGCAGGCTTTGAGAAATAATGGGTTTGCACAAGCATATCTCAACTTGAAACAGACATGGTAGAAGAATTATCCTTAGCTGCATAAAATTGGCTTAATTAAATAACCTCACTAATACCTGTCTGTTCCACGGATTACTAAATAAAGTTACTTAACACGACTAAGGTACTAGAGGATTCTGTTCAAGTTCTAGAAATATACATCGAAGACTGGCAGAAAACGACTAAAAGACACTTGGATAAATATACATAAATTTAGACAGGATAAAATGAACACACCGAACGTAAAACAGGAAATTACAATCCAGATTTGTAAAGATACAACGAACAAACACATAATGTTTACAAAGATGCATAATGACCAAAATGGAGCACAAAAAAACAAAACAAATGCAGTACAGAATTACACAATACCCTTAATAGTAACAAATGGTATTAAAAACTAGAATGAAATTAAAATGCAAATCTTTTTTTTTTTTTTTTTAATAATAACAATGTTAATAATAACATTAAACAATACTCAACCCCTTTTGGGGAAAAAACAACAGTGTTGGACACACACAAAGCTCGCAAAGTATGTCTAAATTTTTTGTTGATGATTTGTGTCTTTTTTCAGTCTGGGCGTACTCATGCGTGTGTTCGTTTGCTCTTACACTTTTAACCCAAAGTACCTAGTATTTCATATACGTCCATGATTTCATCCATTATAAACAAATCTAGTATACACCTGTGATAGTTACATTTAAAAGGTAAGTGATGACTTTTTTACGCCGTGTTATCAGAAAATATACAAGATTAAGTTTGGCTTTAGAGCAGCTGTTGTCTCCCCTTGTCACGACGACTGACAACAAGCCCAGCCACAAGAGCCAATAAGGGCACAGTCAGTCCAGCCATCATTTACCGTCACCCACCGAGACACACTGCCGGGCAGAAACCACAAGCACTGGTCAGAGAGCCCTCCCTGCGTGCTCGTCCGTAACCTGAAAACCGTGTCGCCCTTTTGGACGCATGCTGCTGTCCGCCCACTCTAAGTATTTTCCTAGCAACAGTTTTGTTTTGTGTTTTTCTACATTGTAGATAAAAGCGTCCCTCCACTGCGTTTAATGCCCCCTTTTCCGTTGTCTTGCAGCAGTTAGCAGTTCAGCGTCTACCGTTAAACACAAATCAAAGGGTGCAGCATCTTTAACGACATCAGCTCAGACACAGCTGCAGTTTCTTCGGCTTACTTACCGTAGCTGAAGGGAGGAAACGAAAATTAACTCCTTGCTGCTTCGAGGCAACGGGGCCTTAAACGTGTTGGTGGCTTTTCATTTGTTAGTTTTGTGTGAACCATAACAGCCTGACATGTAGAAGTCTTCCTCCTCTGTAGAAAAACGGAGCTAGTCGCGCTAGCTGGAGCCGCGTTTACAGCTGTGACAGCCCACTTCCTAGAACAATCTGCTTATTTGCATATACGCGTTCTCATTGGCTCAAACGATTAATGACGTACCTCACAGCCAGACACCACGCCCCTTCAAGGATGAGTCATATGACATTTTATTCATTGTAATTTGGCGTTTTACAGTTCGCTAAAAATGTCACTGCTGTAAACATCTACAAATAATGTTTTCAAGTAATGTATTATTATTATCATCATCATTATAATTATTATTATAATATTGTATTTGTTTGTTTCACAAACAGCCAATGAGAGAATTCATAGGCAATATGAGCTGAAAAAAACTGTTGCGTAACTTTTCAGTCACGTTGATGTCTTTATTACAGTATTTGCAATCAATAATTGTTATGCTATAATCCTAACTCTTGAGCCTTGCTTGTTATTTGTGTTCAAATCGGGCCTTTATATATCTTAACATATATGTTTTGTTTTTTATTTCATCTCTTGATCTAAATTATATCACCCACACTTTGAAACACATACACAGCATATTTTAAAGCTTCTTACGCTACTTTTTTGTTTACAGTGTTTTCTTAAACGGCTATTTGGGAAAATGTTTAATGTTAAACTGGAAAAATGTAATAAATTATTTATCATTTACAGTTAATGGGAAAAAACAATGGACTTCCCCCTGAAGAACCTTGTGTGTTGTAACACCATGCCCACACGATGGCGACAGAGTTAAATGATTCTTTTTATTTGAAGCTCAGTTATTTACGTAGCACGGACTTGAGGATAAAATTGCGTTTATGTACGGCTTTACAATATAAACGGAAAAACAAATCTTACATTTTCTAATATGAGCCATACTGGTCGCAATTTCATGTTAGCACTTTGTGTTGAGATTAGATGTCAACATAATTCACAACCCACACTGCTTTAAAAAATATTGGATTGCATTAAACTGTCCTAAAACAACAGAAATATTTGTCACTGTTGTATGTGGTAGTAGAGGCGTTGTCTGTTTTTTCAAATGTAATTTATTAAAGTGCTGATGCATGGAAAGTGGTAAAATTTGTTTTAATCTAATTGGTGCTCTTGACCATAAATAGTCCTTCTATGAATAATTAGTTGGCCCCACGGGTGTTGAACATAATGATTATGCTCAGGTACAAGGGGGATGATTGTGGACATGGACCTAAAATGGGTCAAACTTGAGCCAACTGCATAAGCAAACCAAAGTACCCAGTTCACATGGGGCCATTATAAAACCAGCTGACACCCTCATAAAGGGCCCTATTTTTCAGCCCAGTTGGAATTCAGATAGTTCCCCACATACAAATTTGGGCTGGGCTCTCACCACACCTCTGAAGTAGGGGTGGGCCAAAACTGAAAATTTAGGTATCGATACAATACCAAGTAAATACAGGGCCAGTATTGCTGATACTGATGCTTTTTTGTTAGTTGTTTGTTTTTGTTTTAGCAATCATCAGGTGTATTTTTTAAGTTCTTAAAACTCTCCTTCTCAGCCACAGAGCAAGGTTGTAGGTCCTCCATAATCCTTTCAGTGATGCTCCTTGTTGTATCTGTGGAGCTTTGTACATCACGCAGGTGAACTAAGAAAATAAAGATAATTAACTAATCCATCTACTTGTAGCCTAAATAGGAATACTAATGTTCATTTGAAAGTCAGCACAAAAGGGTTATTATATTAAGCCATTTTAACATATCATATTTCAGGATTGACATATATAACTAGTATGTTTTTGAGTTCCAGTAAAACAACTTAGATTGATTTCAACTGGCAGATTGTATGATAATAGTTTAATCAGTCAGCATCCTGAGTGGAGTGAAGAGAAGCTCTGTTCACACAGACTCTGCAACAAAAATATCTATCAGCCATCATTCAAAACTGATTCCAGCATTGGTATTAACACTATCCAAAATTGGATTGATCTGCCCAATCCTACTCTGAAGCCAATTTAACAACAGGATAAAATCCACTCAACAATTTTGCTCATCCTAGTGGTACCTTCACGTATACAGGAATCAAACACCTACTTATTTATAATTATTATTACTTCTATTTAAGAAAAGGAAGCAGAAGGAAAGAGAGAGTCAGCTGCATTGTAGGATGAATCAAGACTTTTTCCTTCCCCGAGTTATCCGCCCACTACATGACGTCACACATCCTCAACTCATTCGGGATTTATGGAAAACAATCCCAGTTTGCTCACTTGACTTACTCATTCTGGAGCCCAGTATTTCCGACAGCACCTCAACGCAACATTTGTCGAGTTTAGCTCAGAGACAGTCTTTGCTTTATCAGTACTTCGTCGCTTCAAACTGCGGAACAAAAGTGAGAGCAAACAAATATGAAACGCATCGGAAATGTAATAACAGCGTCTTTAGGAACCTTTTCTCTCCTACTTTGCCTGTATTCAGTCAGAGGTAAGGTCTTTGAAACGCTTCAAACGTCACTAGTGGGCTAGGTGACACTCCTATGAAGTTCCTGTTTTGTGTTTTTGTTATTAGGTGTTGGCATTTAGGATGTGTACAACTTTTGGAGAAAAAAAATCATTCACCTTTCCCCCCTTCCTTAATATAATTCACAAGTGGACTTCGACACTTCACTTAAGTGCCCCCTTTCTTCCTGTTATTTCCTTTCCTTGAACCTGTTGGGCCACTTTTCATTCTTAATTTTAATCTTTTTTTATTTTTATTTTTAATGAAGGTTTAAGATGGGAAATATTTTGCGAGGGAAGGGTAATAATGAATGACAAAGGTAGAAGTTGGTAACTCAGATTTACATGTATTGTTTCTAATCTATGTGCTGCTTTATTATGAAATGCTCATGTGTCTTCCATATGGAGTTAGTAACCTATCGTTAGACACATCACATTATTGTCATGGTAGAGTGGGTGATTAAATGTGACACAGCCCTGTCATTACACATGAAACTGTTATTACCAGGCTCTATTTTGCACAGTGGTTCTTGTAAGGAGCAGGATTGTACAAGAAAATGTTGGCTGTTTTGTTTTGTAACTCATAAATCAGAGTTAGTTTCTGAGATTTAAAAGCAGTTAAACATGTACTTCCAGTTTCAATGATGCTATTTTCATATGTCTGTTGCCTGTTGCAAAATATCAACATCTCTCTGTACACTTTCATGGGATACAAGACAGTGCAGATGGAGCAGGAAACAACAGCATCTGTGCTCTTGACAGGTGCCAGCATGAGCCAGGTGTCCACTATTCTAACTTTAGTTCGTCCTGAACATTTGGCTCCAGTCAGGAGGTCTTAAAGATGTCCGTCACATTTTGTAGTCTCTTGGTGTTACGGCCTCCTGTAGTTTATTAGTCCTCTTCTGTTGCTGAAAAGATGTTTGTTTGCATTCAGGGCCTTTTGTTTTGCTCATTCCCCACCCTGCCAGTCAGCTGTGTTGCATGACCTGAGCTTCTCTGAGCTGCTGCAGGATTGTATAAATGCGTGGTCTGAAAGAGTTGCATACTCCTGTGCGACATGGATAATCCTGCAAGCTCTTAATCCTGAACATAAACATGTCCTGCTCTACTGTCTGTAATGTCTTCAAACATGTGAAAAAGAAAGTACATATGTGAACAAAAACAAATTCAAAATGCAGATGTAGTTGTAGGAAAAATGTACACCTCGTGAGTCAGTTGTTTGTAGAAACACCTTAAGTAACAGTAGCGTGAAGTAATAATTTTCATTACATTGTTATCAGCCTGTGACAGTGTTGTGAAGAAATGTCGCTTTTACTATGCAGCTTCAGTTCATCAAGGTTTGTCAGTACCTCTGCTGGGTTGAAGGATGGACTTTAGCTAAGCCGTTATACCACCTTGGTTCTTAATTTTTTAAAATTTATTTATTTTTTTGTTATTTCTTTACAGCATTACCTGTGACTGCCACCATTATTCTGTTATGTGACCCAATTTGGCTGAACTTCAGCTGTCAGACAGATGGCATCACATCTTACTGTAGAATGCTTGGGTAAACAGAGGAGTTGATGTTGACTCCATGTCTGCGAGGTGTTCAGGTGGGGGGGGGGGGGACAAAAGGGGGGGGGGGGGGGGGGGGGGGGGGGGGGGGGGGAGGGGGGGGGGGGGGGGGGGGGGGGGGGGGTTGGTGTTGCTCTGGGTTTGTGGGGTTGTTGGGTCCCCCCCCCCCCCCCCCCCGTCTGTGCTTAACAGTTGTCATTGAGGACAAACTTCTCCACATTGTTCTTGTCCAAAGTACACTGAACAAACGTGTAGCTGTTTGTGATTTGTTTATATGCAATTTTTTTTTTTCAGATGCAGTTTTGGAAACTGGATCTGTGCTACCATGTTCATTTTTTTAGAAGGAAAAGTTTATCATTTTACCCCCCCATGCAACTTTTCATGTATCAGCCCTATTTGGTACTCTTCATTTGACATTTGATTGAATGAAACATTTTTAAAAATGTTTAAAGGTAATAAAAGGTCTTCTCTAGTGACCCTCTAAGGGTTGACATTTTTCAAATTCCCAGTATCTCACTGAATGTTCTATAAAGGGATAATGGAGGCTTCTACGCAGTCAAGTGAGATTAACAGAAAGAAAGAAGCCTTGATAGGAGAGAAAAATAAAAATATTTACATTATTCAGATAAGACTGTTCCTGAGACAAGGTCATTTTTTTTCCTGGTCACTTTTCTCACACAACTTATGAGATGAGAAAATTTTGGATAATAAAGTTTTAGGCTCCAGTTTGTAAAATGTTGCACATTTGGGAAGTATTTTCAATAACAGTGTAAATGGTTTGTTGTTTCATTTTTCTAAAATCATTACACTCTCTGTTTCCAAATCTTTCATTTAGGTGACCACTGTGAAGTAAATCTTTGCCACAACGGAGCTACGTGTGTAACAGGCGTGGGAGATGAACCGTTCATCTGTATCTGTGCGGATGGTTTCGGTGGCGACACCTGTAACCTGACAGAGACAGGTAGACTAGATTAAAAATATTCTGGAGGAATATTCCCAAATGATCATGGACTAAAATGAACAAAGTCGTTTCTTTCTCCAACCCTCAGGACCCTGCACTCCTAATCCCTGTCAGAATGACGGGACTTGCGAGGTCATTGCTCCAACCAGACGAGGAGACGTCTTTAATGAGTACATCTGCAGGTGTCAGCCAGGTTTTGAGGGAGTTCACTGCCAGACCAGTAAGTTGCCTCTGCCTCAGCTGTTTTTTTTTTGGGGGGACATATGAAGGTTCACATGGACACGAATGTTACAATCTCATCCTGCAGTCCTGCTTTTTATCCTGTGTGTGTTGGCATGAAGCCTCCATTAGTGACCTAGATAGAAAAAGCAGACCATACAAAAAAAAAGAAGAAGAAGACCCTAGCACAAGAAAAATAGAAGCAAAGAAGAGCAGGTCAAGTCAAATTTTGACAGAAAAAAAATGAGTTGAAAATGCGGGAAAAAATGAAGCCATAACTTTAGCAGATTTTTCACTCCAAGTGTGAACAGACGAGATGTTTTTTTTCCATCCTGCTACAACATCAGTAGTGAAAGAGATGTGTCCATTCAGCAATTTAATGAAAGGGACTCATTCATTGGGTTCTGTGGTTATTTTGTTTGGCTAATTAGTAAAAGACCGCTCAGGTCTCTTAGCATGCAGATGCCCACCTCAGATTGTCAACACTACATCTATTTGTGCTGAGGTTTGAGCCAATCAAGATCAAGAATTTGAATTCCATTATGTGCTGACTTGTAATTACTGAAGAATTTGGGATTTGTTACTCACTATGAAGAGAAAAAGATTGAACACTTTCAGTGCCTCTTTCACCGAGGAGACAATTATTTTAGAATGAACAGTCCCAAAAACCCCAGTCTGACCACCAGTAATAGTGTTGGTCTGCTCGTCTGCTTTCAGACGTTTTCTCATTTGGCAGATTTAAATTTGTGGATTGCAGCTTAAATGATATAAAATCTGTTAATTGTCAAAAGTAATGACATGCGTGTTTCACAGTCTAAAGAGCAGAGACTCGTCTGTATGAAGTTTGGAAAAAATCGGCAGGCTTTAGGATTTCATATTGAAAAAATAACGCTCCATTTCAGAAGATAATATGTCCAGTACTTGTCGTATCTGTTCACGGGACATAAGAAAAGCTATTTCACCCTCCACCTCTTAGTAAATCACTTGTTTCTCAGAGTTATTAGCTGTGGTGAGCCAGCGTTGTCGCAGTCATGCAGGCGTTTGTTTCTAAGTTGTGACCAATCCTCTTAGCATTAAAGGGAACAAGAGCTAAACAGACCCATGTGGCATTACGTCAGCTTCTCATCTGCTTTGCTTCTGAAGTTTTCTAGGTGTTACTGAGACAGATGAAGTATTCATGCAGCTTTTATAAATTCACAAGGACAAATAACAATCATACAGTTTTTACAAACCAGGGGTTTACTTTAATTCAAACATGTTTTATTAGATTACTCTCATGTACAGGGTTAAAATATTATATTATCTATTTGATAGCTAAACATGGAGATACAAGGACTGGATATGGCAAATACATATATAAATCAGTACTGATATACACTTATAAATATTGTAGATACAGATAAACTTAGCTGCCATGTACGCATAAATGTGGATACATTTGATTAAATATATTTAGAAGGTTGTGATTCATTTCTGTGTTCCAGTGTAACTGCATACATAGTTACTGTCTAAATGTAAGGTTATAATCATCCATTAGTATCTCATCCCTCCTGTGCCTTTTGTCTTTCTTAGTACCTCAAGAAACAGCAAAACTATGAAAAAAAAAGTTTCATCTATGTAATTGTGATTGCTCTTACTTTCACAGTATGTAGGTCATTTTTGAAAGAGAAAAGTAAAAATGGTTCTTTGTTTGAAGCTGTACATTCATCCTACTTCTCTTCATAAAACATACTCCTGCTCTGTAAGAGCTCCACCTTGTGGAAGCTAGCATGCATTGCATGTACGCCCTTCACTAGATGTGACTTCATATTTGCTTTGTCACCAGGGCTACTGTTGAGGACAGGGAGTTTCTTCTGTTAAACTGGGTCTTTTTCCATCAGAAAAGATATATTTATTGGAAATTATTTTCTAAAGAACTCAAGTGTATGTCTTTTAGATCAGTGGACATCAAGCTGATACACTGACAACCTGTTGAAACAGTTTGGATTTTGTGTGATGACAACCAAAAATCAATATAACCCACGAATATCTGCTCTGTGTTTTCACATTCACTATTGTAACCTTTCACCCCAAACCTACTTCTCCTTCTCAGTGCTGCCCTCAGGGGCATTTCTGTCATCATGTTAGATCTAAGAGAAATTACTTGTCACAATTTCATGTCGAAGACACAGCGAGGCTTTTGTGGTTGTATGCTTGTCTCAACACTCCCTTTGTTCTCTCTCTCAGTCGTTTGGGGTCAGGTGAGCACCACATTTCCAACAATCACCCTTTTTGTGAATATTAAATTGCACAGAATATTTCTATAGCGTCATTAATGGACATTCTTTGGAAGTTTTATTTCAAAAGTAGACAGTTTCCTGAAATATTGATGAAATATCTCTGTCAAAACATCAGTGATACAGTACAGCAGCTCACTTTTCAAACACGTCTGTACAGCTCTATTCATAGCAGTCGGGTTTTATAGAGTAGAGTGCAGTTGTGATTTGCTCCACAATTGGTGTGACAGCTTTTCATTGTCCCCAAAAGAGAAAGAGAGCTTTATGAGGCAAAACTGACTGGATAAAAGAAAGGGGTCCCAAGATGGCCTCAAACCAAATGACAGGGTTACATTATTTGAGTATTAGAGTAATCAGTCTCCTTATGCAAACATTCGTAATATGTTGCCTGAAAAGTGATAAGTTGTTGTGTTTTTCAGATGTGAATGACTGTGTGAACCAGCCGTGTAAGAATGGGGGGATATGTCGAGATCTTGATGGAGACTACACCTGCCAGTGCACTTCCCCGTATGTTGGAAAGCAGTGTCAGCTACGTACGTTCACAGTCTACACTTCTCTCATATGTGCACACACAGAATCATTTTACCTCATCATAGTAATCTTTTTCATAGTTTGCCAAAAAATAATTGCTATTCAGAATTGGCCAAATAAAGAAAAGCTCCTGAACTATGCCCTGAAGTGTTTTGTCACATCTTTACTAAGGTATTTCAGGTATATTTCAGTTGAAGAAACATTAATTAGTTTATTGACGGAAAAATACTGCATCCCAGGTTGCATTTCTCTCCTGGGGATGGAGGGAGGAGCAATTGTGGAGTCCCAGATCACTGCTTCCTCCGTGCACTACGGTGTTCTGGGTCTTCAGCGCTGGGGCCCAGAGTTGGCTCGGCTCAACAACCAGGGCATCGTCAACGCCTGGACATCAGCCGCCTATGACAGAAACCCTTGGATAGAGGTGAGAAATAAAACTGCTTTAAACAATTACAAAGACCAGCAAGCACAATGAGACTAACTGAATCTTTAATCCTTGTTAAAAGATTAACATGCAGAAAAAAATGCGTCTGACGGGCATCATAACTCAGGGAGCCAGTCGCATGGGCTCAGCTGAGTACATCAAGGCCTTCAAGGTGGCGAGCAGCTTTGATGGGATCAGTTACATCACCTACAAAGTGGATGGCCAACGCAGGGACAAGGTTAGAGCGATACTATCATCAATATTATGTTTATTTCTAACTTTTCTGTGTCATATTTTCTTTCCTTCATTCGCATACTTCAGTAACAGTGTTGGTTTTTTTGTGTGTTGCAGGTTTTTGTGGGCAACAGTGATAATGACAGCACAAAAACCAACCTTTTTGACCCTCCTATTGTGGGCCAGTACATCCGCATCATTCCTGTGGTTTGCCGCAGGGCGTGCACGCTGCGCATGGAGCTGGTGGGCTGTGAACTTAATGGTAAACAAGGAGAAAACATCTTGATTCAGTTCTGTAGCGAAGAACAAGACGTGCAAAAACTTTCCAGACATTAAGAGGAGTTAAGAAAACATTCATTTATATTCTTAAAAATAAGTATAAATTCCCATCTGATCAGGTTTTCCCTCTTTGAGCTTCCTATTTTGTGATTGTAACAAAACTTTGCATACATTTTTTTCAGCAACGTCTTTTGCTTAACTGCTCCTCCGTTGCTTGTTTTATTGTGCTGATGTCTTCTTGCTGTGGCAGAATGAGTATTTCAACTGCACAGCATTCAGTTGTAATTGCACCACAAGTTTGGTTTATAGTATAAACAGTACTCTGTGGGCAGCCCACACCCACATATTTGTTTTTTCTGCCTCTATCCGTTGGTCTTCTTTGATTGTAAAACCTTTACAGAGAGACACTGTTAATGTAAACACATATGTTTGTAGCTCTGGGAACTGTGCATCCTCCTACTCTATGTGCCTCCTTCTATTTCCTCATGGATGGGTGTTAAACATATTTTTATAATTTTCTTTTTTTTTTGATTTTCTTAATTTTCTTCAAATGGTGGGTTAATTTGATTCCTTTCCTCTTCAGGTGTAATCACTTGTCTTATTTCCTCTCCTGTCTGCTCTGCCTGTCGCTTTGGCTTTCCTTCCCTCCGTCTTTCCTTTTACTTTTGATTTACAGTTTATTCAAACACGGCAGGTTGCTCGGAGCCCCTGGGTATGAAATCTCGGCTCATCTCGGACGAGCAGCTTTCATCCTCAAGCACCTTCCGCACGTGGGGCATCGATACCTTCACCTGGCACCCTCAGTTTGCCCGGCTTGACAAGTCAGGGAAGACAAACGCCTGGTCTCCTGCCCACAGCAACCGCTCAGAGTGGATCCAGGTGAGAGAAACCGTACCAGTGACTCGTGATAATCAGTGTTCAAAGCCAGCAGAATCTTAATATTTCTCTGCTCTCCCTTCAGGTTGATCTCCAGAAAATAAAACGTCTCACGGGCATCATCACTCAGGGTGCAAAGGACTTCGGAGTGGTGCAGTTTGTTTCGGAGTTTAAAGTTGCATATAGCAATGATGGAGAATCGTGGAAGGTGGTGAAGGATGAGAACACTGGCAGTGATAAGGTTATATATGTGTGAATTCTTAAAATTTCTTCCTTTAATAACGCATCCTGTCTTCATAGGTCTAAGTTAAATTTCATTTACTTTCAGTTGACTGAAACTGAGGACTCAAGGCTAAATTCTCTTTCACATTTTTTTTTTTATTAAACTTTCAACCTGGATATCAGTGGTTTAGCATCATTGTGATGCTCTGTTTTTTTCTCTCTTACTGGTCAGAAATATTTTCAACTTTGCTGAAGGAGTGAAAGAGCTGTTCTCTTCACTGTAACCTACTTAATGAGAATTTTGGCTGCAGCGAGTGAATCCAGATGATTCATAAAAACTGTAAAACAAGCTTTGAAGTCTGACTCAGTAGAGACTAATGGCTCATGACATGTCTGAAGTTTTGTCCGACAACTTGGCAGGAACTGGGTCACGAGCTGTGACAGTGCAGCACGGCTCAGTTCGATAAAAAAAAGCCCCGAGTGTATGACATCATCATTAAAGAGGCCTCAGTTATTTCCTTTAACAGTATAACTGTCTTGGAAAAAAAAGGGGAGTTAATTTTTTTTTTTTTAAAAAGGGTTGTGTCAGTCATTTTTCTCTGCGTGTAAAATATTTGACTTTTATTTTCAGATTTTCCAAGGAAATTTTGACAACAACACTCATAAGAAGAATCTGTTTGAGCCTCCCTTCTACGCTCGCTACGTCAGAGTCATTCCCTGGGTATGGCAGGAACGCATCACTCTACGTATGGAGCTGCTGGGCTGTGATGACTAAAAACTCTTCAATAACCATTTATCAAGTACTCATCCAGCCACTCCATCCATTCAGACCACAGCGAAAAGTGGATCTTGAGCAGAATCGCCTATTTGCACTCTATGGAGTCACATTTGCTGATTAGCTTGGACTTTAACACTTGTAGCACTTTCTAGTGACTTATTTATGTTTACATGGATGACTCACAGAGCTTGATTATAAATATGTTTAATAACATCATATTGATATAGAATTGAGTTCTAGTGTGTATACATCACTCCTTCTAATAATTAAACTTGTAGTTAATCTACACAGGTCAAATTGACAGACATCATCATCAGCATCCCAGTTTCTCATTTAGTCAGTTATACAACTGCTGCTTTGTTACTCAAGCACATACCAGCAGAATAGTGCAGGGCCTGTGCAATAAAGTACATTTCCAGCTGTCCTGGAAGGACAGTTTGTCCATGAATGGAAAGTTGCACACTGATGATATCAAGCAAACTTGAACATTTTTCATGTGATGTCTGTTTTTATTTTTTACTCAAATTGGCATGTTTTACACTTCATTCTTTCATATAATTTCATTCTAATTGATTCATTTTTACGACAAATGTGAAATGTGGGGAAAAGCAGTTTTTCATTTGTTTTTGTTTTGTTTTTTTTAATTCATTGTTGGTCGAGAGCTGAGACCATTCATTAAATACTAAAAATAAAAAAAATAAAATAAAAACTCTGCTGTGTGTTTATCTGTTACGTCAGGGGACAAAAATGCGTCCTGTTGGAGCATTAGCTGATATATTGAACTTAACTCCTGCTACTGGCTGTGGTGTTTGGGACAGATGATATCCTTGTATGATGGATGTTGAGAAATAAGCGGAGGAATTAGTGGGTGATATTGTGAGGGTGTCTGCTTTTATAAGATGATACATTTTAAAGAAATGCTATGCCAACTATATGTGAGTAGAAAAATATTAAATTAAACCAACTGATTATTGTTAAATGAATACTCAGCCAACATTTGTATCTGGGGTCACATGTAGGATTGTCCATGACTGACTTCACGGAGGTCGTGAGCCCTAAAACGTCGATAAGCCCCCCTGTAATTCCGGGTTGTAACGGCAACAACGTCACAGAAACTGTAACTGTAGCCGCGGCTCTAACTCTCCAGGTTTTCCTGGTTAACAGCAACTATTCACTTACGCTCAAACATTAAGTTATTTTTTTCCGATTCATCAAACGTCTCTGAGATAAAGTTTTTTTTTTTGTAAAGTAAGTTATTATTTCTCTACAGGGCGTTTTCCTATGGAAGGTTATCTGGCTATTCAGTGTTATTAGATCCATCAGCAGCTCAACTAACTATTTAATCTAAATTCAGCAAAGACATAAAACCTATAGATTTCTTTTCCACAGTTGTGCTGTTTTGTAGGACCTTGAAGGAAGCCAAGTCTGCTCTGATGATATTTATTGATTGTTGAGATTTTAAATGCATTCAGTGATCTGCTGGTATTCTTATCTTCAGCTACAGTATAATCATAATAATAATGACATGCAGATATTTTACTGGGAGTTTAGTAGTTCAAATCCAAAATGTACTTTCAGTGCAGTCAGTTATATAAACTATGAAAGACATTATTGTTTTAAAGTCATAATCTAGAGCACGTTTAAATTATTAAAGCATGTTTAAGTTATTAATTATTATTATTTTGAGTGTTAGATTTAATTATTGGAGTGTCACCACTGTTTGCCACAAAGGCATGTCGTGTTACCACTAAAACTAAATCAGAATAATCAGAATAATAAATACAATTCAAGTAAAATGCACCTCTAAAGTCATTGCTGGTGATGAATTCTGTGTCATTAATTTCAGTATCTTAGCCATAACAGTGGGTTTAAAAACAGGCTGCTGCATATTTGGACCAGTTGAATAAAGACTTGTTGTTCAAACTGTCTCTTAAATCCTCTTTGAATTAAGAGAACATTTACTTACAGGTAAAAATAGGTGTTGAACAACCCGCTAAAATGCACCAGAATGCAGGAAATAAATCTACTTTACTAAAACATTTATACAATACAGGGTTGTTTTTTCAAAGATTTTGTTCTCATGGGGGAACATATCCCAGATGTTTACAATGTCTGCCACTGATCCTCATTGGGACAACCACACAACCAAACCCGAGTTGGGTATTTAGGTGGGACCAATATGGAACCAGTGGACAATTCCATTAATCAGCCAATTTATATGTCAGATGGGCCCGACATACAAATGTTGGTTGGGGTCCAGAGTATGGCACCAAAGCTAATATGTAGAAAGAAAATAACCTTTTGTACATGAACAATCATCATTCATCAACATTGCTGATCCAACTGGTCTCATGAAAGAGAAAAGTTGTATTTATGCTGATGAATAGAAAACAACAAGTAGAGAGTTTTAATAAGCAAAAGAAGAAGATGAGGAAACTTGGGAAGAAAATTGGGTTATTAATAAACTGGTTTAATGCAACAAGTTATCAACTGAAAGATCATTTTTAGATTTTACATAAATAATGTGAGATGTTGAGTAGAAAACTTGCCCCATATCATGATGCTCATAAAAGAAATTTTGCCTCGCTCGCCCCTCATCATCCTAAACTGACATACTTAGTTTGTTTTGGCCCCTGGCAACAGCTTTCATCTCTGTGGAATGAATGCATTGCAGGAAAAAACATCTCTAACGCATCTGCTGTTACTGTCACTGGATCAACGTGTTCCACTTGGAGGGCTTGATTCTTAAACACATTTAAAGCTAAATATGACACATGAAGATCCTTCACAACATCTCTTCTCAGATTTTTGGATGGAACACATACCTGTCTAAGATGTCCCTTTGCGGTATATCTATTATTTTATGTAGATCCTACTGTTTCTTAGGGGACTCTTCCAGTCATATTTATGGAAACAAGGACCGTAAAATAAAACTGAATATTGTGTTAGTTGAACAATGTCAGTCATAAGTGTTGATTATCTTTTTTTTTAATCACTGAATTTGCAGCTCTGCAGTAGTACTAGGGAGGATTAAAAGTTTACATTATATTAAACAAAGTAAGTGGGGGGGGGGGGGGGGGGGGGGGGGGGGGGGGGGGGGGGGGGGGGGGGGGGGGGGGGGGGGGGGGGGGGGGGG
>JBAMYA010030140.1:0-16032 GCA_037176975.1 Arrhamphus sclerolepis | reverse complement strand
GAGGTGGAAAAGGGGGAAAATTGTTTAAAAAGGAATTATTCGTATTGCTTGGTGTTTTTCTTTTTTTTTTTTCTTTTTTTTTTTTTTTTTTACCAGAAGTGGTCGTGTCTGAAAAAAAATCCCAAATGAACATGTTGCACATCAGCATCAACAAGCGCCATAACAAACTCAATTTTGTACTACTGTCGAAGTTGCTGTGTGTCAAGGTTCACAATAATAACAAATATACTGTGAGAAGACTGTTGTCTTGGCATAACATTGCATCCTCAATCATTAAATCTGAAACTTTATTATTTTGTGTTCTGTTTTGCAGGTCTAATGCGTGATGACACAATATATGAGGATTTAGATGTGAAGGAAGCCCTCAGACGGCTTCCAGAAGGTGTTTACAATGACAGGATGTTCAGGATCAAGAGAGCCCTGGATCTCTCCATGAAGCAGCAGATTCTCCCAAAAGATCAGTGGACAAGATTTGAAGAGGTGCACTATTTAGAAGGCACAATCTGTATTTTCATCAAAGGGTTTATGCAAAGAAATAGTAATAGAGAACTTTGCTTTCATCATGCATGAGCTAAATTTTGAACAGAGGGACTTTTTAAAAGAAACGAGGGCCTTTTAGAAAATCCTTTCCACATCCCCATTGACTTCCAGCACATGACCCAGAGCCCAAAAAGGCCAAAAATGGCCTTGAATGGAGGCAGTACTATTGAGATTACCTGGAATCTTTAGAGTGGGGCTTGCAGAAATAAAGGTTTGATTGACGGGATATTTCCACCTTTCTGCCTGTCATCTCAGGTGTATTACAAAAAAAAATAAAAAATAGTTATTACTATTTATAAATGGAACATTCAAACTAAAGGAGAAATGATGAGAGATGGCAGTTGTGCCTAGAAAGTAAAGAATTTGTAGAATAACATCTTTCTATTCTCTAATTTCTTTACACCATATGAAGCGAAAAATTAAAACACCAAAACCTTTTAACTGTGTATTGGCAGATTTCAAGCAAATACACTTATACTCCTGATTTGACTCTACTTATTAATTTAAGATCAAGTCACCATTTGACACCCTCCAACTAACTTAATTTTTCTAATCCACTTAGATCAGAGTTAAAAAAAAATTTATATATAGATGGGTGTTACATTTTCCAAAAGCATGTGCTTTAATAAGTTTTATTTACAAATGTGTGTATGTACATATATATGTATAGAAATAGATCAGGGACATTTTACATTCTTCTTATTCCTGCCTGATTTGACTCTTGTTTTTGATATATTCTCATAATTTGTATTTTCCTCACCTAGGATATCCACTATCTGTCTCCGTATCTGGACGAAGTGATCCGCGAGAGGAAAGAAAGAGAAGAATGGACAAAGAAATAAGACCGCCACGGTTGTTGATCTCGTCTTCGGTTGATGCATGGTTGTCCCCTGATGTAATATTTAAAGTGAAATGTAACCTATATTAAAAAAAAACAATGCACATTAAAAATGTAAATTTTGGAGGCTATGTTTTTATGAGGAAAAAAAACACATTTGCATGCTCATGAAAATAGGATGTGTCACGTGATGCAAAAATCAGAGTATGTACAATAGTTAAATTATCTTAGTCAACAGTAGTTGCTACTATTACTAAATTTATGCTTTGCTCATTTAATATGTAGACAGTGTGAGGTAGTAGAAGATGAAAATCCTCTGATCATTTAAAGTGTGGTTTGGACTGTATGATGCTACATTAATTTGTTTTATTTTCAGTGTTTGAGGACACAGTGTTTTAGAAATGGGTATCATTAAATGTAGCCTAAACACAACCAGTTTTCAGCAGGTGTTAGTCAACCTTTTTATGAACATTTCTGAAATGTCTGAAAATCTGCTTCACTTCTGTAATCTTGAAGTAACTTTGTCAGTTATCACTGTGGGCCTGTGATCGCCTGTTGTCCACCTCGTTTATGGCATTTATAAAGTTCCCAATGATACTGTTAAATGATTTCAACATGGACACCCCCAGCTCATTTCGAGTTTCGTTAATGTCTGGATCATAGGTTCCTGTTAAGGGGGAGCACACCTCCACGTTTTCTCTACCAGCTCCTTCCAGGATGCCCAATAGCTGGCTCCGGGTCTCCTGAAACAAGTCCCTGTTGTAGCACAGCAAGACTGAATCATCAAGTGGATAAGTGACATCCTCAGGGTAGCATTCACGGGGTACAGGTACCTCTATGTACCTCAACTTTGAAAATCCTGCTGATAATGTGGAGAATAGCCTTCGCTGTGCAGCAGAGGTGAGAGGGTTTCCCAGGAGTTTGAGCTCCTCCAGTCCCTGGCAGGGAGCCAGTGCATTAATGAAAGCGTTCATGTGCTCGTCCTTAATGTCACACTCCTCAAGGATCAGGCTCACCAGTGTTTCTGAACAGCGACTCAGTAGTTTGCTTACACAGGTGGAAAATGAGCCAAAGACGTCGTGTCCACTGATGTCCAGGCGAACCAGCTCCTCACTGTGGAGGCTGTTGGCCAGGTATGTCATGTCAACACGGTTCAGGCAGCAGTTAGCCAACTCCAGGTACTGTAGTGGCTTGCTGAGAGGACTGTGTAAGGAAGACAGGTAAACATATTAATTGGTGTTAGCTGAAAGGGCTAACCATAAAATACTGAACACATCATTTTTCATCACATCTTACGAGTTATATAATGATTAGACAGCAGATGTGTGTTTCCTTCAAATTATATTTGCTACTGGAAGTGATTTTGAAATTACATATTCAAATGAAAAGTGTCATTTTCTGTTATATTTGATATGGTCATTCATTTGGTAATTCTAACGATTTGTTCTTTGATCCTGTATTGTAGGAAATGCAACAAATGTGTGTGGAAAGTGTGGGATCTTTGTAGGAGCCCTGTGGATTGTCTATGTCAGGGGGGAGGAGCGATGTCATGCATAAATACTGACATCCTAGAACTGACCTATACCTAAACTTTAGTATACACATACATACATATCTTATACTTACATATAACACATAAATACATACATATGTATTTATGTGTATATATATCAACAAACATGTATATAGTGAAGTCAATTAAAAAGTATTTAGTGAGCCACCAATTGTGCCAGTTCTCCCACTTAAAAAGATGAGAGGCCTGTAATTTTCATCATAGGTATACCACAAGTATAAGAGACAAAATGAGAAAAGAAATCCAGAAAATCACGTTATCTGATTTTTATAGAATTTATTTGCAAATCATTTACTCCAAATGGGGGTGTGCTTATTAGGTGAAATTGTGAGATCACACCTGGCTGTCAGAGTTGTAGCTGTGATTGGGTTCTTGAAGCAGGGATGGCGGGCGATGGAGCAGCCTAATGGAAAGTCTGAAATACTGATTTCTTTGTAAACTGATGTTTTAAGCCAATCCAAGAAGAGTCCCACTGATTTGGATTTATCCACTTACAGATATATTGAAGTTTTTATTTTTTTGTAAGAAAGTAATAATAGAAGTTTGGGGCTTCCAGACCACTTTCAAGTTTGAATTTTGGTACTGTGGATAGTTTAATTGTAGCCTTCTTGTTTTTTCAATAATATTGTGAGATCATAGAGTCTAGAGGTTTAAAGCAAGAGATTAGGGGTTTGATCGGCATTATTGAGAAAAGGTAATTTATCATGGGAAGAATGGTCATTTTAACTGCGGCAATTCTGCCTACAACATTTATTTGGTAGGTTCATCTGGCGTTTAAGATCTATTGTTTTTAAAGTGAGTAAGTAAGGAGGACTAACTCTGACAGCTTGGGAGAAATATTTTTTCCCAAATTTTTAATATTGGCTGTGTTAAGTGAGAGAGTTGCAGTTTGGGCAGCCACATCCCAGCTTCTGAGGATTAGCGGTAGGATGATGGATTTAGACCAGTAAATAGTGTAATGTGAGATATTAGAGAAGGAATTTATCAAGTTGATGGTTTTGGGGAGTGAAATAGATGGGATTTGCGGGTATAAGAGAATGTCATCTCCATATAAACTGATCTTGTGTGCTGTATTTCCTGTTTGGATCCCCAAGATTTTATTTTGAAGTATGGCTTCAGCAAGGAGTTAAATGAAAATAGCAAATAAAAACGGGAAAGTGGGCATCCTTGCCTTGTACCCCTGTGTAGAGTAAGACGCTGTGATGTTAGTCCATTCGTGGAGGTGCTTTAAGGAATTCTTCTGTAAGGTGAGGTAGGTTATTATTGTTTAGAAATACATCAGTGTCTTCTAAATTCAGTTTATTTGTGGAGGAATACAGCTTCCCATAAAAGTGCCTGAAAGTTTCATTTATTTTTGTTTTCAGTGTTTGTACAATGTTATCTTCTGGGTTAACAACTGTATAGATTATTGATTTTTTGATCAGATATTTACCAGATTTATTGCTGTACTCAAAATGTTCACGTTTGAGTCTTTGAGTAAGAAATTTAGTCTTTGGTGACAGCTGGTGACACAGTTCTCTAACCAACTTTACAATCTGTTCTTGGCTGAATTAAAAACTTTACCAGCAGATATCAGTCTTGGCACAGAATTGGTTGAAGTAAATGTCTCCATAAACTTCAGTGTTTATTCTAGCAGCGAGCTGCCGTCTTGATTTTCCGTTCTATTTCTATTTCTATTACAAATGTGAAGTATGTCCATCAGGTCCCTGGTTGACCTGTAGCTATTTGTCCTTTCACTGGCATCATGTCAGCAATTTTAACAACAAAATGCCTTCTGCTGTTAAACAAGAGCTGGAATGCCGTGTGACGCTGGAAACGGGTAATAATTTTCAGCTTGTTAAAGCTTTTGATGCTGCAGTGTTTATGCAGTTTTTCCATCAAAAAGCCATATTTAATGTACAAGAGATAAAGGGAAACTTTTTTTTTTTTAACTCCTCTCATTTTTCAATGTACTCACTTTAGCAGTCTTCGCAGATGTCCAGTGAGGGGAGAGAACCCCACACAGAGCTCAGTGAGGCTGTGCAGATGTGCCAGCAGATTGCCAAGGGTCGCCAGTAGGTCACCACCATCAGAGCCCAGCCTCCTAAAATCCAGTGCTCTGGGCGGCAGTGTTAGAGACTGTAATTTGGGGAATTCCACCCTGGAAAGCAACACTTCCAGGTGTGGGGCCTCCAGGGGAACATTGTGGATCACCTCCAGCTTTGTGATGGACTCAGGTTGTGCTAGACGCAGAACATAGAACAGCTGCTTGAGACTGAGGGAATCAGCTCTAAAGGCAACAAACCGAAGCTTCAGAGGGCAGTAGCGGAGCAGCAGGAAGGCCTGAGCTACTAGTTCATAGTTGCGGCCTGTAACAAAGCCGTTCAGGTGTACATCAATAGATATTTCAAAGGCAGATCGGGACACATTGCTGTCTTGCATAGCCACCATTGTCTCATAGCACATTTGAGTTAGGAGTTGGGTTCTTGCCCATCTACCCAGGGTGCACTTGCAAGTGCATGCTTGGTGTTCAATGTCTTTCAGGGCTGTCAGATCCACCAGGTGCAGGCTCTTGGCATAAGTTCTTGGAGGAGACAGCACATAATCCTTACAAAACAAGGGATGATTATCACAAAGTCATTAGAAGTGTAAATAAAGTAAATGAGCATTTCAAAACAACAAAAGAAGTGCAAATATGCCCACATTAATAATATTAAACATTGTCACACAATACATTCAAGCCCATTAAGGTACCTTTAGGCCAGTCAGAATTGCTTCCAGACAGAGTCGGCAGGTGCGGGAGGTGAGGTCCATTTGACAGTCGATGTTTTTTTCCAGAAGTCTTTTGATGTTGAGCTCTGGAAGAGGCCATGTCTCGACGAGTGCATGTAACAAGTCAGCCCGCTCATGGAGGTAGCAGGCCTTGAAGAGAAGTGGGTAGAGGTTAAAAGACATACAGCTTAGGTTCTCCAAAGCACATGGACCAGTGTGGATGAAACCCTCAGCTGCAAGGAAGCGCAGGGACTTCATGTTCTCTGGTTTTAGCCTTCGGTATTTTGTGTCAGCCACAGGTTTTTGTCTATAGGTGATGAGAGCTGCTTTCAAACAGCTCTGTGTCTCAGTGTTTCTTTCCTTCTGCAGTCGGTGGTTTGTTGATGTTCTCTCTTGCTGCCAGTGTGAGTGTTGCGTTTGTCCGGGACTCGGCTTGTTACGGTGAGGCAGAAGCATGAAGGGGGTCTTGTGATAGGTAAGAGGGCTGTGCTTATTAATAGAAACAGCTGTCTCATGTCCTTCGACGGTATGGTGTCTGTTTGCAACTTTTGCCAGAGAGATGTGTTGGAACAACATGCTGCTGGAAAGCACCATGTAGAACACTATTTTGTGAAGTATTTGCAATAGACAACTTAAAAAAACAACAACAAATAATTCAACCTTGAGCTGAAATAAAATTTTTATTTAAATTCAGAGCAATTTATCAAGAAGTGTATGGAGGACCAGAACTGACATAATAAGAAATAAAAGCAGAAATATATTTTTTGTTTTTCTTTTTCCTTATACATGCACTGTCATTGAAAAAAAAAAAAATATATATATTGCTTTTTCCTTTTCATTTTACATGCATTTTCAACAAATAATGTTTATATTGTTTTTCCTTTTCCTTATACATGCATTTTCATTTAAAAAAAGTTTTATTTTTCCTTTTCCTTATGCATGCACTTTCCTCAAAAAAAAAAGTTTTGTTTTTCCTTTTCCTCGTACAAGCACCTGTTGTTTTTACATTCCCTCGTCTCCTCTTTTTCCTTTATCGTATGCATTTCTGCCTCATTATGCAAATGAGGAGGGCTGCCCTTCTTGGGCCAGCTCCTCTACTATTGGTCAATAAGCAGGAAGGAGCAGGATCCAGGCGTAGATCATTGTGCATGCCTGCCTGCAGCCGTTTTAGGAGAACGCCATATTTGAGAGGAAGTGAGCAGAGATGTCTCTGATGATTGCAGAAGTCTGTGGACCACACAAGAACAGTTGGGAGACCTGGAGTTCCATGGAGTTAGTGGCATCTAGCTCACTGTTGATCCGTTTCAGGGACTCAAATTTCGGCTGGCCGTTCTCTGCTACTCGCTCCTCTCAGGCACGGTGGTTCACTTAGGGACCGTCAACAAATTTACGAACCAAACGCTCCTGAGAAACAAATATAAATATATTTCTTGTATCACATAAAAAAAATCGAAAACGGCTTAAAATTGAATTAAGAATATTAAATAAAGCCATTAATCCGTTTTCAATTGTTACACAAAAACCTAACTCCACAACTGCTGAAGTCACCAACTGTGTCTTCAGTACACTGTTCATGATGGCTATCTGCTCTCTCTAACGTAAAGAGAACAATCTTGGCTCTGACCTTAAAAGTAATCAATTGAATAATTAATTGACATTAAAAAAAAACAACATCAACACAACACCAACAGTGTACAATTAGGTGATCTTGTAGCATGCAGTTTGGTTTAAGTGAAACTGTTATGACGCTTAACAGGTCATTTAAATACAGATTTAGTTACATTCAACTCCCAATACTTTTCTTACTTGACTGTTATGTGTGGAATAAATGGTTACAACCACCACAGAGGCTATGGAAACCATGTCTCTGTGCCCAGACGGATGTCATACGCTGAAAACTGAAAAATATTTGGCCGTCTATCGCTGGTTGGGATTAAAGGACAGGATGTCTAATGGGGTTAAATGGAGTAAAGTCTCTTGTTTTCAGAACATTGCAAATTAGTTTTGGGAAGGGTGGTATCAAGATGCAGGCTTGTTATTTTGGACTTAATGTCTTCTCTGTTCCTTTCTTCACAAGTGGCCTCGAGACTGCACATGCAATTCTATCTGACTGTCATTGAGTGGAGCTGAAGAGCAGAGCAGATTTGTCTAGCCTCATGAGAACACCCATTAACAGGTATTGTGGTGAAGTACTTACATGGCTGTAAAAGGAAGGAAAGAAGGGAGGAATGGGTTTCTGCACTAGTGTTGTCAAAGTAAGACTTTCTTCTCTTTTGAACTCCATGATAACATGCTGTTTGTTGTGTCACAACATTTGAGGAAATAAAATCTGGCTCAAAAATGTAAACTGATTATCTTCAGTCGTACTTAGGTACTTCATGTAAAAACTCAGTTAATACATCTGAGTCGCTTTATTACTGCAATACACACACAAACATACATGCAAATGATATCTGTATTTGTATGTTCCATCTCTTAGTATAAATTTAAGTTTTAAGAGTGCTTTTAATTGCAAAAAACATGCTCAAAGTTGTGAATTAAGGCGTGAATGAACTGACTCCCCCATCAGTCAGTTGGAATTGAAAAAAAACATCTGGATGGAAGACCTTCCAGAACAAAGAATATGAAGTCTGGTTGCTTTTTTTTTTTTTTTTTACACTTTCTCCTTTGATCTTTTTAACAGAGTCACTTTGGGAAACCATTAAACCATTTAAATATGGTTTAAAAGTACCCTGATAAGGTTTTCCTTTGCTGATTAAAGTGCTGGTGTTGTAAAAGATGAAGCTCAGGATGAAAAATCTAATTACAGGGAGTGATGTGCCTTGCCTCAATCAACATCTTGGTAGCGAGTTTTCAAACTCTAGGATCCAGTTGCAAACAATGTGTGCACACAAATACAGGGCTTGTCTTGCCCACAAAATGGTATTACAAAAATCAATTTTGCCCAAGGAGAGACCAAATCTATTTTGGGGATGTGAAAACAGCATGTTGAGAGTTGAAATTTCAATTCTCAGCATATCGTTTTACCTTTAAAGATGATTTTTCACGTGATACTTCTCTACATTTACTTTAACTAATTATCCAGGCTCTTAGCTTGTCTGCTTTACGAAGTCGATAATGTACATGTGCAGTCATTTACTTAGTCCAAACAGCCACACGTCTCGGTACTTTACCACCTCTCATAACATCTTTTCCCACACAGTTCTCATTAGACCAGAGAAATAAAACAGCACCAGATGTTCTTTTATTTTTTTTCTTCAGCGCATTTGTGTATAAGGACCTTGCTGTATGGATGCAGGCCAGCGGCATACTTCTTCATAACTTCAGATGCCTTTGCATGCAGATTGCGGCAGCAGGATAGAAAAAAACAAACCTCCTCCAAACAGATTTTATGCCTCCTGAAAGTGATGGTTGCAGGGTAAAAATACCACTTGACACAAAACATAACAAACAAAAAGGAAGAGATCTGAAGCCGTGAGTATCCTAAGACCAGGCCAGTGGTCCAGAGCCTCATATTATTCAAAGATGCATAAAATGAAGAAAAAAAGAGGGGTGATCAGACTACAACTAAAGAATACCACTAAAGTGTGATTTAAAAACACCAGGAAAAGATGAAAACCAGCAAATAAAAGTCACGTAGATTGTAACTAAACTTAAACTGAGTTATTCTGCTGCAAAAAGCATTTACAAGCTGTGATGCTTGCCAAAGGTACAAAAGTGTTCATCAGACAAAACCTTTGCCTGACACTCCTTTCTTTCCCTTAATTTGAAAGCGTAACTGTGTAAATAAAATAAAAAAGGAAAAATCTTGCTTGATGCTGAAATATTAGATAAATATGCTATCTTTAATGTTAAACCTTTATGGAAACCATCTTCTTCATTTAATTACTGAAATAAATGTTAAATCAGGGGTGCCCAACTTTGTTCACTTGTAATTTTTTTCTCCCCAATTTCTTAAAAATCACAGGTAAAATGAGTGGTGGAAAAAGTCTCTTTTTTATTATTAACAAATAGAAAATGATATATTCCTGTTATATTAATAGTCCTGTTAACTGCTGCCGCTGGCAGACTCTTTGACAGTGAGAGCTGGCATGTTTCCTATGTGGGTCCAGATGTAACCTTTTTCAGGACGTATGGGTATAATGGGAAAGGGGGAGCTCTGTGACTTGAAATATTCAGATGGGGCATGGCACACAAATTCCAAGTACTCCATCTTTCTGGGTAGATCCTCTTCTGGACCTGATAGAAAAACAACAACAACAAAAAACCGAATGGTTCTTAAAGCCAAGTAAAAACAATCCCCTGTAAAACTGCATAATTCTACATCATTACTCACCAACAATGTATGTTCCTGGATCAAACTGGTCTTTTGGGCTGGCCTGAGTGGGAATGAGCCACGTTAGTGCCGCACTTTTTTCACAGTACTGGTCCTGCACAAATCCTCGAATTTGAGCATAGTAGGGCTTCCCATCCTCCTCATCCGTCACCTTGATGACATCGCCAGTTTGGTAGTACACACCCTAGAGAGAAAAAACAGATTGAATGGAAAAGGTGCAGATATCACAATCACAATAGAATGTAAAAAAGAATGTAGAAAAGAAAAGTTTTGCTTGGTGGTTAAAAACACCATACCTTATGAAATACTGATTCTGATGTGATGATTGTTGCTACAGATTCTGGTGCTTTGATTGGCTGTGAGAGATATAACACAAGGGTCAAGTTGTTGTTTCCTTTTGTAAGATTGTATGTCTGCATTTGTCTCCTGAAACAAAACAAAACGTACAAATAACTTACATTTTTTAGTTTAAATATGTGTCGTCTTCCTTTTCCTTTTGTAGACACTTTCTTCTCAGAAGCAGGAGCTTTATACTTGGTGCTTCTCAGCCGCGCAGACCTCCTGTGGATCTCCTGCTTAGACTACACGTGAAAACATGAACAGACGTTAAATAAAACACATTATTTTGTAATTATTTCAATTTATTTATCTTATTAAGCATCAAAAACTTGATTTTTTTTTTTATTTAGAAAATATTTTACAGATTTTAAATCAATAAAACTAACTGTCCATCTCTTGGGAGCGTTTCTGAGATAAAAAAAAAAAAAAAAAAAAAAAGTCATATACATTTAAATTGAAAAGAAAACCCAATAGATTTACTTTTCTTTGCAAATGGAGCAGCTCCAATATCCCCAATCACTCTAAATTCGGCTTTCTGCCATCGAAAAGGGCACTAAACGTGAATATTGAACGTCTCTTCGACGTGACTGACCTGCTTCCCCCCGCCATTGCTGGGCTGTGTGCTGGATGATACGGAGGGTCCCGATGCCCCGCCGCCGCTGCTCTTTCCCGTGCAGTTGTTACACAGTATTTCTCCCTGGTTTCCTTTCTTCCACATGGATGAAGAGTTGGTCTTACAGACAGCGCAGCACGGCTTCAAACCTAACGGCATCTTTGACGGTGACCAACGACACCGACATAAGAAGAAACCGACACAACAGCTGCTGCAAACTCCTCACTGAGGTCCGGGCAATGGCACCAACAGAGAGACAGATTTCCCCTCCCTATACGGGTGGAGAAGGCTATACAATACATTAAATATCTCACGAAAACGATCAAAATTGAGAGGAGATCTGGATTGTTTATTATGCAGCCAACAGCGATGATCTTCTTCTTCTACGGTCAACAGGAAGGAAGGTGGTTGAAGTAACGCGCCCTCACTGGACATTAAGGATACTGCAACCAGTCTCCACAAGTGCGTTTAACACTGAATCATTAACTGTTGGTTTGTAACATATAATATATTTGAAGCATCTCACTTTACTTGTACACCATTGTAGTTGTGCAGTAATGACTTGCTGCATTCAGAAGTGGGATGTTGGGCCCTAAAACCTTGCCATTATATAGCTGTCATGTTTGATGTGGTGTAGTTTTTTTTTTTTTTTTTTTAAATAAATATTTACAAAATAAGCATATAACTATAACTGACAATAATGTTTAAAGAGGAAGATGCAGGATGCACAATTGGAAGTAGCAAAGGATAAAATGTTGAGATTCTTTTTGGGAGTGATGAGGATGAACAGGATCAAGATTGAATACATCAGAGACATACTATATGCTGTATAATTTATGATGTATAATTTTGGGTAGCTTGAAAGTTCTCACAAAGGTACATGTGTAACCTTTGGGGAACAAGTCCCACCTTCTAGTGATGTTGAGAAGAAATATCATTAATCATAATGTTCTATATATTTTTTGTTATGTAATACTGTGGGGAAGTTTTATGTAAGCTTTAGATGTATACATAGTAAACGGATATCATCATTAACCAGAATGAATATCTTAATAGCTGTTTATATCTTGCTTTTAAAAATTGTAGTTACGGACTGTTTTTTTTTTAATCGTCATATGTTATCAGTAAAAACATTCTAATAAACTACATTATTTAAATAACAAAAATATAGATCAAGATTATTGTTTTCAGAAACACAATATTAAAGTTATGTTTTGTATCGAATTTTTAAAGCTGTTGCAAAAAATAAAGAAAAGAAAAAATCAAATAAACACATCATATTTGAACCAAATTACAATGAAGCCTAAGATAAATAATGTTGTACGTCAAACTCTGAACCTCCGAAAGGTGGCAGTGGTCCAGCATAAAGACCTCTAATAATTATGAAGACGAAGAGTATCTCCTGTAGAAAGTATGACCGTCAAAGACAAGATCTAGTTCAACAACTTCAAGAGATGGGTTTGGAAGAAGTATCTCTGAAAAGCATGTTAGAATTAGCGTCAATTGGGAGGGAGAGACATTGTTTTTTCAAGTTTTTATTGGATACTGGTCTATATAATAGGATCTAGTGTAATAAGGTATTAGTCCTGTAGATGGCAGCAATGCAACTTCCTGGATGCCGGCTGCCGTAAAATCTCAAAGAAGAAGAAACGGAAAGGATGCGCATCACCATTCAAAACAATAGTTGAAGTTCCGCCAGTTTCACAGAAACATGTCTCAGAATAATCCCAACAAAGACAATCAGGCGTCAGAGGCCAAAAAGACGATTTCTCTGCCGATATCTAGAGTTAGATTGATCATGAAAAGCTCCCCGGATGTCTCCAGCATAAACCAGGACGCTCTGTTCCTCACCACTAAGGCGACGGTAAGCGGTTAGCAGGGCTTAGCCTGTGCGTTTATCTGAAAACGGTGGAGTTTCTGAGGCTTGCGAGATACTGACTTGGGTTGTTCTGTTGAAGGAGTTGTTTGTCCAGCACCTTGCGCAGTCCTCGTTCAACAACGGCTCCGGGAAGGAAAGCAACACTCTGTCATACAGCGACCTGGCTAAAACCGCAGAGGAGACCGACACTTTCCATTTTCTGACAGGTGAAAACAACCAAGCTGGTTACTGCAGGGACAAACTCCAGACAAAATAGATAAATAAAATAAAAAAGAAAGACCAAAAAGTTAAGAAATTTGTGATTGGTAGATTATTTCTGAGTATGTGGGTTGTGCCCATGAAAGTCTTCTCTGCAAGTGCCAGTCAGTGAGGGTCAACGTGATGTTTTTGGGGTGTAGAAGTTGGTCCCAGACAGTGGGAATTGGTATGGGATGGAATTGGTACTAGTTGCAGAATTTCACCTCAATGCACCTCTGCATTGATATTGCCTCTAATGATGACCACCCTCGTTTTTCTATTGAGGGAGATGCTGTCTCACACTGCCACACTGCCTCTATCAAAAGATGCTACTCTATTGGCAGAGAGAATTTGCCAAGTCTTTTATGAGCACAACCCACATACTCAGCTCTGCTGCTCATCTTACAAATGTATTTTCTTTACAGATGGGGCACAGTATAACAGTCTAAGATTTATTGATGAGAACCATTGTTACGACTTTACTTACCTGCTGTGCTTTATATACGTATGCATGCCTTCTGTTACTGAAACATCAGTACACTTGATAGGCATTTACGTTTATCTTTTCAATGAAAATATTGTGTTTTATATTATTGGATATTGACTCTTCTTTTGTATGGTTGTCTGAACAAAAGAGACATTTAAACGTGATAATTTTCTTTCCATTTATTGGTAGTTTAAAAACAGATCAAATGACAATGTAAATAAGTGCCAGATACAGTTCTGAAGTATTAAGAACAACAGGTAAAAGTAAAATGAGTATATTAGATAAAGAGGAAACATGGAATAAGTGGTGATGACTTTAATCTATTGTTGCATTTTAAAAGACAACTTATATTTATGTTACTAACTTTTTCTCTTTTATCCTGACAGATATCTTGCCTAAGAAGATCTTGGCTGGAGATTACCTCAAATCCTTGGAGCAAATGCAAGAGGAGGAAGCTGATTTGTAAAAACAAAATGACTCTCCTTTCTGGATATATGTTACCACATGTATGGGCCCTGCCTCTCACTGAGTGACTGTCAGAAGAGAAACTGAACCGTAAACACTGAGTTCTTGTAGGGCTTGTTGAGAAAAGTTAGAGGGCATCTAAACGAGAGTAAATCCAAAAACAGAATCAGGTGAACATCCACTTTAAATGCAATATGACACAGAGTCTCAGAAGATTGTAGGTGATGAGTAAATGTTGTAAACAAATAAAATTTGTAACACTGGTATAGAAAAAAAACCCAAACGGCATTAGACAAATAGTGACTCAGTAGGTTGTCTGTGGGACTGATTTCCTCTGCAAAAGCATTGTGTTGGCTAAAGTTCTGCTGTGTTCAGTTTTAGTTTGCATTTGTCCATTGTACATTGACTTACAGTTCCTTAATTTTATGTTGTGGTGTTTTTTTTTGGTTGTTTTTTATATTAACGTGGACCAGAGGAGAAACATTTCCTCTTTATAGCCGACAGACACATGCAGGACCACTCCATGTAAAAAGATCATTGCATGGAAATTTATTCCACTCTATTGGAGCCCAGATGTTTCAGCACCTGAGGTTCTACTGCCTTTAACAAACATTTGAGTGATTGCTTTACTTTAGAAACACTGTCAAGACGTTGATTTCCGGGTCTAATATGCTGACGTTACTGATTACAAGTTATGCTTATTTAAAAGTGTGGTCACCGTTTCAGACCATAAATACTTGAAAGTTGTTACCTCTGTTCTTTCTGCGTAACTTCAAAGGAATTGAGGATGTCTCTTTTCAAATCCAAAAATCATTCTCAGCTTAATTTATTTGAATGTTTGCAATGTATACAGTCAAACACTGATTTTTGTTTTGGATCTATAATAAAATGAGAGCTTTTGCTTTACAAAATGCCTTTATCACAGTCTCACAGAAACAGATTAAAGGCACAGCTCCTGAAGGTTTACAACTCTCATTCATTCTCTTCCAAACTTCACAAATGTGTTGCTGATTTATTGGCAAATTAATGTGACTGTGGACACTATGGCACATGTCTTGCCAACAGGAAATATAAAAATGAAGTTCTCTAACTATGCGAATATCTAAACTCCCTGATAATGTGCAGTTTTTATCTCCGATGGTCTCCGGTTACACATTTTCACATAATGAGGTGAATATGAAGTATCTTTTGCTACAATAATCATGCATGCAGGGGCTACAATTTTGTACTAAAAGGTTCATATCAGAAAAGAGGTCTCCAACACCGTCACTGTTGGGTGAGTTTGCCGAGTCGATGTTGCATATTTAGCAGAGTCTTCTCTAATGTTGCAAGCTGGCTCTCCAGGTGGTTTGCCATATGTCCTCTGTCGTTTATTGCATCCCTTGTATCAGCAAGATGCTCTTTCATGCTGGTTAAAATGACACACACAAATATTCAGATATTTTGATGCATTCTCAGTGGTATTTGACCAACATGCTTTCTCAAATGAAAGACAGTATGACGTCATAGAAGATAGAGACTTAAATGTTAATTAAATTTTATTTAAATAGTGTCTTTGACAGCACAAGTTGTCTCTAGATGCTCCACAGAGACCCAGAGTATGACCCCTGGCAAGCCGAACAGGTGCAAAGGTGCCAGAGCATTGATTTAGAGAGAGGTCCAGACAAATGATCAATTTTGTCTGGAAGTCATTCTTAGCTTTGGCCAAACAAGCAACACTTATCCAGAGTTCTTAAGTTCGACACAATAATGTCTTTATAGTAGCCCTCCCAGCTGATTTTGTATCAATTTTTTGACCTAAGATAAGCTGGAAAATTTACTGCTTCACGACTAAAGTTGTATGACCTCTGAGCTCTGCAAAGTACACTAGATTAATAACAACAACAATAATAACTTGCATTTACAGGACTGTCTCAGAAAATTAGAATATTGTGATAAAGTTCTTTATTTTCTGTAATGCAATTAAAAAACATG
>JBAMYA010030129.1:0-16033 GCA_037176975.1 Arrhamphus sclerolepis | reverse complement strand
ATCTATCTATCTATCTATCTATCTATCTATCTATCTATCTATCTATCTATCTATCTATCTATCTATCTATCTACACAGGTGACCATTGTAAATAATTAAATCACCATCTAATTACCCATGTGGAATTACGTGCCTATTTTAATTCAATTCAATTCAATTGATTTATATAGCTATTTAAGACCCATAATGAACTCAGAATGCCTTTGCTGAGATGGAGTGGAAATGTAAGCAGACGTTTGGAGCGCAGGAGGCAAACAAGTTTGTTTTGTTTGACTGATTTAAAGGGGCCTTAAACAACCAGAAGAAGAATAAAACATGGGACCAGATTGGCAGGACCTCACCAGCCAGGCCAAAAAAAAGGCCTCCATCTGCCGAGAAGAGTTGGTGAGAGCAGGTGTGGGTGCCAATATAGCACCTAACCTCACCCCTTCGGGGGAAAGGGCACTGGGGACCTCAGCGTCCTTGGGCATCCAAGGAGGAGTGGATTCTTTCCAAATGGACATAGACATGGCAGGTGCTTCAGGAGAGCCATCCTCCCCATCCCGGAGTAAGCACGTGCCCCAGCCTTCATCCTCCTCTGCCTTCTCTTCACCCACCACTGCAGCGGCTCCAACCACCACCATCACCTCCACTGCACCCACTACTGCACCTATTGCAACCACCACTGTTACTATCATTATTACTGATGCCCCCACCACATCTTCATCTCCCACTGGAACCACTTCCATCACCAGGTCGACCACAGTTATCCCTCGTTGCTGTGCATGCCATGATTCCCAACCCTACAGCCTTCTGCCAGTGTATCCAGGATTTGGTGCAACTGGAAGACAACAAAGTGAGCCTGCTGAAGGAGTTGGATATTGCAGAGGGATCCGAAAGTGAAGGCAAATTTCAAGAGCAGTTGTTGGTGTTGAAGAGGGCAAAGCTCCAACTGGAGGCACGTCAACTTGTACTGGAGGAGGAGAAGCAAACTCAATCAAGCCTCTTCATTCCTATCATCCTTTCCGACCAGCCAGGTGATGCCAAAATTGGCTATATTAAATTTGATATATGTATAAATCACCGAAGTGAGCTGGGATAGGCTCCAGCAGATCCCTGTGACCCTGCACAGGAAATAGCGGAAATATTTAATGGATGGATAGATGGATATCTTGGGAAACAGGAATGACACCTCAGCTTAGGATGACTGACCATTCACCAATAATCATCTACAAGTGTAATTTATTAACCTACTCATTGAGCCTATATATAGAATATGTGACAATGTTGACAGGTAGAGTAAACCATGGCTGGAAGACAGCTATGGAGTTAGAAAAGTCTCAACAGCCACAAATGCGCAGCACGATTCGCAAATGCACAGGACAAGATTCACAAATGCACGGGAGGATTCGCATTGTTGTCCTTTTTTTTTTTTTTTTTAGACAAACATCCCACGGTGGATGAATGCTTTCCCATTGGTCAGACATGTTTGAGTGACAAGTGTCTACACCAACGATGTCTTTCTGTCAAGCAAATCATGGCTGCCAGCGAGTCGAGAAGTGGTGGAGCAGAGGAGCTCGAGAAACCTACATCACTGACATCATCGCGTTCATGTACACACTTCTTTGCCGACAATCGCCCCAGGTTGGGGATCCACCGTGTCGATATCTGATCAACCCCTGTCCCGGATGGACCCCTGGAGATCGCTGGCGCACCCTGGGAGACCACCCAAGACAGCGGCAGCATCACTGGAGAGCACCATTGCCGGCCTCCTGACGCCCACGTTGTGCTTAGTTTGGTTATTTTTGCCCCACACAAGTCATGATCCGAGCTGTTAGAGAACAGACCATCACCCGTGGAAGCTGTGATTCAGGTGCCAAATCTGGGGGGGACCTCAAGTTCAGCCCAGCCAAGTCTTGTGCTGTTATTTGTGTGACAGCAATGTTGCACAATATTGCAACGCGGGGGGTGGGGGCACTGAATGAGCCAGAGTTGCCCGAAGATGGAGAGGAGGACATTTGCAGTCATCTTCTCAATTGTCCTCTTGAGTCTGTCCTCTTCGTGTTACATTTGCTTCTTGAGGTTTCGTCAAAAACAGATGGAATCCAGTTATATAAAAATGAATTTAAACCCTTATTGGTGTATTCCTTTATAATATTCTTTTACAATATAGTTCTTCATAGGCTAAACAGGGCAGGGAACTGCAGTGATGGACACAGAAGAAATAAAATGTCACAATTTGTCATGCCTGCTCTTCCTCCTGTGTCTCACTGTACAGTTAATTCTTAGATCTTTGTTAAACTCTTCTTGAATAACGTCTGCACTTGTGTCTGCCTGCTGCTTTTAAGTGTGATAAAAGATAAAATCTAAAAGGTTGATGTTTTGACATGTGCATTTGACCTTCCTTATTCATGGTGGAGGGGAAGATGGATGGTGTTGTATTTTCAATCCTCAGATCTACATATAAATATTTTAAAGCTGCACCACGTAAGATTCTCCTCTCTCACTGAGAAGCGCAATTGTCTATTACCATCGTAAATATTGTCGCCTCATCTCCTTGCTTTTATTAGGAAATAAACTATGAACCAGTAAGTAAACAATGAACTTAAATAATACAGCTTAATATCAACCAAACTCAAATGCACAGGATGTGGAAAGCCAAAAAAAATACAACTTACTACTCCAACAGCAGTAAGCCTGGATGCTATCCCATAGTCTTGGGTCATATAGTGAGTTTATTCCAGACCAAAATTGATATCTTGCTCTCTCTCTCCCTCTCTCTCTCCCTCTCTCTCTCTCTCTCTCTCTCTCTCTTTTGTTTTGCCTCTTCTGACAAAACCCTTCTCACTTTCTTTCTGCCTCTGCCATGACGTTCATGGTGATAATGTACATTAGATAGCTTCATCTTATAGTTAGTGCTTGGCTAACTCCATGTTTTAAACACTGTGAGGATGGTTGCCATGTTGGATTATTATATGCAAGTTTGAGCTGCTCGTCTTTTTGCAAATTTGCTTACAAATATTGGTAGTTTGCTTGTCTGTTTGAGTTGTGGATGTATTTTATGTTTCCACAATTGTAGTTTGAGACATCAATGATAAAAACAGGAAAAATGTGGAGAGGCGGCTACCTAATTGTGGGTTTCTCTCTTGGCATCTGGCAGTGTCAGGTTGACTGCCATGTTATGGAGTCCTATATTTTAAAGCCGTGCACTTATGTCGTGAGTGTAATTTGTCTCGTTCTAAGTTGAATTACTGCTAAAATAATTTGAGAAACTTTTTTAGGGAGCGTTTCAAGTTCCATTGTGTTGATTTAGATTATGTTAGCTCTTATAAGACTGTTTTGCATGTAGTTCACCACTCTGCTATTTGTTTAGTCAAATGTGTTGATTGCTCACTATTTTTCAACCTCAAGATTCACCGAATTTAAATCTAAGTGCACAGGTATATATAACAACTGTTTTAAAAATAATTGCTGTGGATTAAAGGAACATTGTTTTTGTCATTACATATATTGCATACATTCTCCGACAGCTTTTTAAACTTTGATGTTGAATAATAATGTAGTTCTTTTCAATGAATAACAAGAACTGAACTTTTTCTGTCTCATTTGTCAAAATAGCTGGTTAAAACAGTTTATAAATACACACACACACTGAAAGCAGAAGAGATTGGGACGTAGATGAGGAGAATGGAAAAATGAAGCAGGGGGTTGGGTGAAGCTGTTGAGGATTCCTCCCTTGTCTCTTCTGATCACATCATCATAGCATGCATTAGTGAAGCTTTGTGGTCAATCTGGCATCTGCAGAGAATATGTGAGTGAAGAAGGAATCCATCAAGAGTAATGGTAGTGCTGTATGCCCTCAGGGCAGCCATCTTTAATCCTTACCCATCATGCTTTAGCAATAAACTATGCAATCACGGCCCAGTTACTGGCAACAGGCGGGTCCCACTCAGCCATGGAGTTTTCATGCTCTATTTAAAAAATATTCACTGGTTTTACTTCAGATGTGCTTCCCTTCTGTCTCTTTTACATATATGTATTTATTTATTTATTTACGTTAACCTGATGTGTCAGGCCCCAAGCTTCTTTTTCATAATTTTCTTTGTCATCCTCATGGCAACTATTACTTCACATCACTTACCAGCTCTCTTTCTCTCTCTCTCTCTTGGTATGCAGTCACTTGCTTGTTCTCTGCTGAGTAAACAGTCTTCATCTCTTCATTCACTGACTTTTCAGAGATAAAATAATGATGAACTTTGGCATTTCAGGATACAAATAATCACACTGTATATTGAAACTCGATCATACTCTCCAAATTGCTCTGCTCCATGCAGTTTTCTTTAAGAAAAACATTTGTGATGAAAGTTAACTTGTGATTCTAAATTGCACATAGGACTACATGTGAGCGTGAATATGAGTTGTTATTTGTCCATTTTTAGCCCTAAAAAGGACTGGGGACCTGGCCAGAGTGCACCCCAACTGTTGGCCCAAAGAAAGCTGGGATGGGCTCCAGCAGATCCTCAAACAAGCAGGTATAGCTGATTAATGGATGGATGAATGTTTAGCAGAAAATCAACAAAAACACAACTCTGCAGCTGTATTTTTTTAGACTAGTTTGGCTTTTGGTGCAGTAAATAACATTTAGTATGGCAGCAACCAATTATTTCAAACAGAGCTTGAAATTAAAGGGGTTAATCTAAAACTAACATTACCTCATTTTTTCTGCCAACAGCTAATTTCTTCATTCATGCATTCATCCATTCATTAAGCTGACTCCATTGTGACCTCCTTTGTTCTCTGATTTTAGAAATTCACTGGCTGTTTATATATTCTAATTAATTAACTTCTTGTGGTGATTTTACAAATGAGTGAATGCCATGGAGTGGTCATTTTGAAGGGAACATTTTGTTTATTTGTGTGTTTTTCTAAAAAAAAAAAAAAACGACTGACTAAGGTCTTAATAAATGCATAGCACATGTTTTTGTTAAAAAAAAAACAAAAAAAGCAAAACAAAAAACCCCAAAAAAACACGGTACAGTTGCCATTTTAAATCGGTTATACACCTCTGTTCTGAAGGGTGTGCCTCTTCAAATTTGTTGTTACAGCTCTGAGCTTCCCTCTTATACAGCAAAAGCAGCAGAATGAGAATTCAGGAATAAATATGAGAAAGCTGGATACTCTTACTGTGATCTGGATCTGTTACATCGCAGTACCCTTCAAATCTGAGCCTCTCACTGACTTGATGTTGTAACTCACACACATGTGCAGTGTCCTCAGCCTCGCTGTCCGTTTACTTTAAATGGAGCAAGATCAAGTGTTACCAAATTGGGAATGTTTCACTTTCCATGCTTCAATGTGAGCAACAGCCACACAGAGCTAGCTGATAAAACTGTACATAGTGATGGGAATGTTTCAAAGCATGTGGCTTGTGTTGTTACCTGGAAGAAATTTCATTGGTTGTTTATGTTATGATGAAAGCACATCAGAAGCACCTATTCCCGGGGTTGAGACCCCTTATTACTACCCCTCGTACAAAGAAAAAGGTTTGTGTTACTCTAAAGTTTTTGAGTTAGTTGTCGTTTAAGACACTCAAAAATATTGTAATGTTCTGGCAGATGTTTCCAGGCTTGTTTCCCAACATCTTTTTTGACAGTGGTTATTAAGGTATTCAGTGTTCATTCATATGCTAGTGATTAAATTAAGTGTTGCCAGTAATAGTTTTACAATTTCCTATTCATGATTATTTATAATTGGTGGGAGTAAACTGGGGCATTGTATGTTGTCACTCTTCGTAAAGTCTGTGTATATGTTTATGACTTCCCTGCGAGTTTGGTCAAGAAAGTGTGAATCTGCATTGCTTGACATAGAAAATTGTCTAAAAGGTCCCATTGCATGTGCTGAGACCTTGTCAGATCAGGAAGACCACAGCTTGCCATAATATTTTTAAAGGTCCTATAAACTGCATTAATTGACTGCATGTTTTTTTTTCTCTGAATAGGGGATTCAAGGCTTTTAAATAAAATTACCTATGTGCATTTTTACCCACCCCATGAAACCGCTGTGATTCTCTCTGTCACAAGAAAAAATTGTTTTGGTGCTCATTAAGGATTAAACAGGCTACACTTTGATTGATTTATTAATTGTGAAGCTCGGGAGCTGCAGGGGAGTGGACAGGTACCAACCAGGTGTCCAAAGGATCAAACACATGCCACAATACAGAGAAGAGATGCAGCTTTAACGTCAGTCCAGGAAGCTGCAGAAAAAGATCTCCAACTTCACCAGAGATCACTGCATCTTCTGCAGGATGGAGGTGTTTTCACCATGGAAGTGGAGCGGAGGTCTGCTAAGGTAAGATAGAATCTCTGACAGGTCCGTGTTTTACCTCCACCTTAATTGGTTTGATCTTTATTTATTTATTATTTTAATTTCACTCAGTTAGTTGGCCTCTCCTCCACTTAACTGCTTTAATATTTTCCTACTACTGTACTGTAGATGATGGGATTGTCAGTCTTTGCAACTTTATATTACAGAACATTTTTCTGAAATAGTTCCACAATTTTTAGACAAAGTCTGTTGCTGACTGATGAATTTCTATCCATCTTTACATCCAAGAAGCTCAACTTTTCTGAAATCTTCCTTTTAAACCCAGTCATGCTACTAAACTGTTACCAGTTAATCAGAACCAAAGTTATTCATCAGGTTTGTGCAAACACACAAAAACTTCAAGTCTGGCAGACTTTGTATTTCAATATTCAGTAAAAAAACAAAAACAACAACATTAAAATATAAGTTATACAAGTCAGAACCAATATTTACCCCTCACAAGGTGCCCTTAAGGTCTGGCGAGGATTAAAGACATGACATATTGCACAATATCCCTTCGACTGTTGCAAGTTCAGCAAACCAACAGCCTGGGAGAGGAAACTGTCTCTATGATGGGTGGTCCTCTGTAGTGGAGAAGTCTAAATAGTTGAGAGCAAAGTACAAACGCTGCTATCCCCAGTGCCATCTTGATAGTCCTTTAACCTAATTAGTTGTCAAATGTTCCTTCATTTGTTTCTGATCTGCAACAATTACTTTTCTAGGCTTTTGTTCTCCCAATTCCAACCTTTTTGAGATGTGTTGCTGTTGTCAAAATCAAAATGAGCTAGTATTCTCTGCACATATACTGTGTGCCAGCAGCTGACATCAAGGCCGGTTCTTGGCATAGGCCACATAGGTGGTTGCCAAGGGCGCCATGTGCTGGAGGGGGCACCGCTGCAAAAAAAGTTAGTGATAGTTTGCAACCACGACTGGCGTGTTTCCCCTGATCTCTGACTTAAAAATAAAAAGGTCTCACCTGGGTTGTGTCAAAAAGGAGAGGGGCAGGGGTTGTCTGTTAGTGTTTTTAAAAGTATGCATCACCCGTGTTTCACACACGTGGACCACGCACTGTAGGGCACCAATCAGGCTCATAAAACATCATCATCATCATAGTGTTCGTTAAACTGGTTAAACCCTTTTTGGACATGTCCTCGTGAAAAAAGAAAAAAGAGACAGTGAGATGATACTCACATGTCACGTCCTGGTAGGTCGATGTTTAAAATAACAGTTGTTAAAGTGAAATTTGTCATTTGATTCAACTTAGACATCTGTGGTCAATATTTTTGAAGTAACACTGCATTTCTGCCTAGATGAAAATATTAAAGCCAACAATAAATAAGCTGTAATAATAAATAATACAAAAACATAATCAACAGCAGCACAATGGAATTTGAAACCCTCCCCAAAACAGTTTCTAAAATTATTTTAGTGGGAGTTAAACTCTTTCGCCCAAAGTGAGCTGGGATAGGCTCCAGCAGACCCCCGTGACCCTGCACAGGAAATAGCGGGTATAGATGATGGATGGATGGATGGATGGTAGTTCAACTCAGAACAAGACAAATCACACTGATGTCATGTCATAAGTGCATGGCTTGAAACATAGTATCGCCTCAGGCACCAAAGTGGCGAGAACCCTGGCTGACATCCCTCCCTCAAACAACATTTTGAGGCCATTCCAGTGATGAGAACGTGGTTCTAATAAAACAAGCTGCAAATGTTTTACCCAAGTAGAGAAAAACAAAAAAAAATGTCAGGAAGCAAACAATGCATGTATTTTCCTAAGTAGTTTATGAAGGAAATAAACCTGAAATGATACTCAGAATTCCCATTTGATTACCCTTAAATACATAGAGGGACGTGCAACATTAATTCAAATGCAGAATTTGTTTCTGTATATGCATCATAATGTGTTATGAAAGTGGAGAAAGACTTTCTTTTGTCATTAAAAACTGCAATAAATGGTAAATGTGTTTTTTTTCATTAATAATATCCAAATACATAATCATGCTTTATAATAGTTGTATTTTGTTCTTGACAAAATGAATTGTTTGCCTTGCAAAGAAGCACAATTTAATTTCCCTAAAGCTGAGAGGGACATTTTCAAATATCTTGTTTTGACAACTTTCCAGATGCAAACATGTTAAGTTCATAGAGATGAACACAACTCATCCTTCATTTTGTGAAGTTAAAACCGTTTCCATCTAGTTTTCCATCTCATTTTAGAAACATAGCTTTGTTGAAAATATGAATCTAATTCATTCCCATTTCCAAACTCGGTTAGCTCATGTTGCCAGAAAATGCAGTTTAAGCTAGATTATGATTTTTTTTTAATGAACAGAACAAACAAATGCACAAATGCAAAAGAAATGCGCATTTTTATGCATTATTATCCTTACAAATTAGTGAACACAGCATCTACTTCTCTGGATGGATATTAATTAATTGACTCATTAATTCTGTACACTCTTTATCATGTTCATTGTTGAACTGAGGCTAAAGCCCATCCCCCCATCATGAAATAAGAAGGTTGCAGACAATCACAGAGCAAACAGGAGAAAATGAGATGAGGAACAATGCAACCTCACTCTTAAGGGTATGTTTTGCATTCCAAGAACACCCAAACTCTTAACACGAGGACTCAGCAAGAATTTAAAATGACTTAAAAAAATAAAATAAAATAAACATGTTGTCATTTTTGAAAAACACCTTCAGAATGTGTATCTAAAAGTTCTACCGACACTCCACTCTTGCATTTTTTGTTGAGTTTATGTGAAAAATGAGCAACATTTAAAACAGATTTGTGATTTTTTTTAATGCTTTTACACATTCCAGATACTTGTACAGTAAAGTAAGGCCTAATTTGTATCCATCAGTGCATTCATTTTGACTACCGCTTTAACTGCTTTATTCAATAAATAATTCTCCTCATAAATGTCCTCAGATGTGCACTGTTAATAATTATATGAATGTATTTTAAAACTGGCACTGGGGTACACAGCTGGATTCTTTACACTTTCCAAACTATCTCTACTCTATGTCTAATTCATTGCCCCCATTCTGTCATGTAAGCTCAGCGCTTTAAAGTGGACATGTATTACCAACTGTTTTGTTTACAGTTAGTGTAAATCACATTCAATTAGAGTCAGGTCCTCTTTCATTCTCTGTAGAGCACAGTTCATATACGTGTTGTGACAGGAAATGAAGGTGAAGGAGGGCTGTGTTCTGAGGGTAGGCCTGAAGCGACTGCATTACAGCCACGACACAAGCACTGAATTAAAGTTCACACAAGGAAAAGTACAGAGGACAAGTAGACAAGAGATGAAACATTTTCAAGATTTTTTTCTTTTTCTGTTTTTAGCCATCTTTAATCTGCAACCCTCTTCAGTGAGTAGGTATTTTTCAGCATTGTTATTTCTCAATGTTTTTTGTGGTTGTTGCTGTTTTGTCATGAACATGGCACGAAAGGCATGACAATGATATGACATTTATTGCCAAGAAGGATTGTTACAATATAGAAATAATCTGCCAAACACAAATTTTCTTACTTTTGGTTCATACAATTATGGCTTTGGACAGTCACAAACATCAAAATGATCTAAGGCAGCAGCATTACTGCAGGAGTAACTGAAACAGCTGGACCTTGTCATTACACCTGTAAGAAGCCCAGCTTTGTGACCGAAATACAAATTCATTTATTGTAACAAATGACATTAACATAATGCAAACCAGTCAAAGAAATTCATGCGATGTACCAATCACATCTTCATTGCTACTGTTCATTCATCCATAAATGAGCACTTCTACCACTCTCTGCCACATCTCATGGGTTCTTTGTTCAGTTTGATATGTTAATTTTTTTTGTTATAATAAATTAATTCAATTGGCCTTAAATCTCCATATTTTTCTGTTGGAAAACATGGGGACATGGATTTTTATTGTGTAGTGGGCCCTGGTTAATCATTGCTGGCACACAGGTGACAAGAGAGGACAGGATTTAGTCCAAATTAGGCTATGAAATATTTGTGCAAAAACAAGCTGTCAGCATCACTGTCACAGATTGTTGGAAAGAGTCAGTGAGTCTCACTGACTATCTGGATGGCTAAGCAGCTGGCAAAGGAAAAACTGGATCAGCACAGCATCTCCAGTGCTTAAACAACTGGTATGTGGAAGGGATGACAGCAAAAATGCCAAAAAAAAAAAGAAAAAGTTGTCATGTCTTTTGATCTCTTCTAAATTGCAATGCTGCTACAGTGGATACATTTCAGTGTTGCCACTAATGAAGGTTCCAGATTATGGTTGTTTGGGATAGACCGTTTCCACGTGTTTCCATTGACAGGAACGGACTTGGGAAAAAAAGGCTTTCAGGAACTCCTATGGGCCCATAAAACATACCTGTGGTAGGATGGATACTCACTGGTGCTGGTAAACTCAGTTCATCAAATGGACTTGGGTTAATCTGATTCACTCAGTGATGTGACCTGGTCTGTTTGACACATTTGAATCCCCCCTCCCTGGGCCAGTATAACATTACCCTTTCTTATTTTTTATTTTTTAATTTAAATTTCAACACAAATAAAACTGTGCAAAATGCAACATTAACAAATTAGGAATGTGCAAAGGTTATAAATAAAACAAAATAACAGCAATGAAAGGACAGTAACAATAAAAAAAGAATATATAACACATATTGCACAGAAGGTAGAGATGAACAAACAGCCCTGTTAAAAACAGTCAACTACACATAGTAAACATAATAATAATGACAATAACGTGCATAAAATCAGCTCCATAACAAACATAAATGTATTTAAGTACTTCACCTTATCTTTAAAGGAGAGCCCGGCCACCCTGCAGAGGAAACTCATTTCGGCCACTTGTGCTCACGATTTTGTTCTTTTGGTCACCACCAGTATTTATGTACTTATTTATTATAATATTTAACTTATTATTCACACCAATGACTGGACTGAAGTTTGGCAAAACCACATCAGTCTGCGGTGTTTCCACCAGTGTGTCTCGCTGAGACAGTGAGTCCATCATTCACTCATTTCAGCTAAATCCCCTGAGTCAGTGCTATTTCCTCCAGTAAAGCAGTTCAGCCAAATGACTGGGGTTAGTCTGTTACACTAGGGTGACCATATTCTGAAAACCCAAAAAGAAGACAACCCAGCCAGCCTCTTGGAGATACTGCAAAAATACTCAAAGATAGTCAAAGATTCTCAAAGATGACTAAGTAGCTTTATAAACCATACATTTATTTAAAATATCCCATTTCTTTTTGAAATGAAAATTTTCTTATATGTAAACATAAATAATGCCTCATGACCACATGTGTTGAGGTTCATGACTGGTGAGGCACTGACTCCATCAGAATCAGATTTACAAATGTGTGAACCCAACAGAGTAGATTATTCACCATCTGATCAGCAGTAGTTAACAGGTTATGTTTTGTCTTTTTATTTTATTTATTTATTTGATATACTATTATTGATCCCCATTGGGAAATTCATTCTCTGGATTTAACCCATCTGGGCTGTTAGACCCAGAGCAGTGGGATGCCACTATGCAGCGCCTAGGGAGCAGGCGGGGTTTCAGGTGCCTTGCTCAGGGGCGCCTCATCCATGTATGTGGACGTGGGGAAGCACTTGTTCAGGTACTCCCCCCGCCCACATCTTTGGTACCGGCTGGAGATTGAACCGCCACGGAACCCCCGTGGAACCCCCCCAGTGGCCTTTATTGGATAGAGAGAAAGCAAGGGCAAAAAAGAGGAAGATACACAACATCATATTACAATGCTGGAAATTGAACCCATAACCCACTGTATGAGGGTCCACCAACTTAGACTTAAGGTTAGACTACCTGGCAACTGCTGTTATATGATTTATTGATTTAAAGTAAAAAAAAAGTGAATGTAAAAAGTGAATATAACCTTGATTTCTCTGTGCTAACATTGGAATAATGCCAGTGCAGTGCATGTGTACCAACTTTGCACACAGTCAGCCTCCCACTTTTCCTGACTGGGAAGATACATGGGATTTTTTTTTTGCAGGTCATCTGTGAAGCTACACTTTCACTTTGGTATTTTGTGTGCAATGTTGCTGCACTGTCTGCTGTGCTCCCTCCGTGTATGTGTGAGCGCATGTTGCAGAGCCACCCAAAAGGTAGCCTCTTGGGAATTATGTCATGCAACAAAGTACCGTAGTATTCCGTAAAATGCGCCAGGCAATTTAAGTAGAAGCTTAATGGTCCTATAAAAAAACAGTGAAAAATGGACATTTTCATGAATTCATAAAACCTCCCCGGATGCCCCAGACAGGACGTAAAAAGTGGACATGTCCGGGTAAAAGAGGGCGTTTGGTCACCTGATGCTTTGCCACTGTCTACTCTCCCACTCATGCCATTTGTACAAGCGTAGTGGCTAACATTAGCATTAGCAGCTAGAGGACTCATATGAACTTGGTTAGTCGAGACTTTGGACTAGGGATTCGTGATTTAAGTGGAAGTTTCAGCTTATTAACCTGAGTAAATCAGAAACTGGTCAATTCTAGTACTCAGAAGAAAACTTCTGGATGGGGGGATGGTGGTCTTGACTCTTTGAGTGGCATAATAAAGGCTCTGCCAGCCTTTCTTTTCAGAGTATTCTAACTAGGAGATTTTTCATGTGTATTGGAGCTTTATCATTCAAGGCTTTGGATGTAAGAAGTAATATTTTCAATTTATTAACCAATGAGCCATTAAAATCAATATCACATATGCATATTTGTGCATGTTCTAGGCCTTTTAGACTTAAAATCCTCAATCTTTTTTTTAAAGACAAAAAAGTGCTGTACACACCTGAATGATTATTTTCCTTTATGCTTTCATGTTTATGGAGAACTATTCCTAACAACTGGTCAGTTGTAATTATTTTTTTTCCAATCCAATTACAGGAAAAATAATTCAACTTCAATGTCCTATATTTTGACAAATTCTACAGATGAGCTTTTGTCTTAGTATAATGGCCCCAAATATCAGTATCAGTTGTCAGTCAACTGTGACTATGTTGACTGAGTTAAGCACCAAGACTATAAGTAGACTTCATCAGTCATCAATTCAATACCATTATTCACCATGCCAATGTGATGAAATGAAAGCAATCCTTTTAATTTTCTTTGACATGTAAGTGGTGGCAAGTGGTGGAATATGGATGTATTGGACTTAAAATGAACTTTTAATGCAGGTGCAGTCTTGCTGGTGAAAAAAAGAGAGAGATGCAGGAGTCAGAACCTAGAGAGGATGGAGTAGGCTAAGTGGGTGTCTGTCTGGGTAACATCAGTCGTAAGGTTGGTGTTAAGAAACGAACAGTGACTCATTTGAAACCTGTAACCTGATGAATGAATGTGACAAGAGTGGACAACTCTGTTTATAAGACTCAGTAAGGTTCATGAGCTAAGTTAATGTCACTGTATGGCGAGGTTCTCAATCACCAGTTTTAATGTTTCTCCACTGTCAGCAAATGAGAATTACAGCCACAGGTAATGGACCACAAAGTTTTATTATAAAAACAAGAGGCCACTATAGGTAAATAAAAGTTAAACGTAATAGACTCTTAAAAAAAACAACATAATACTGCACATTTTCCTTAAAATATATAAAAACTCCTAAAACTGGTCTGTTCTTGACTAAAAAATTGTACGTACTAAAGACTTCTAAAAAAAAATAAAATAAAAGGAGTGGCTCCAGTCCTGCGCAATAGTCCAGTCTGGTCCAACCCCATAGTTCCTGGGTTGGTTGGGCTCACCTGCACGCAACATGGCGCTCCCTGACGCCATCACACAATCCTTGGTAGAATTAGCTTCCCATGTGGAGTTAAAAACAATTTCTGAATTGGATTCTTGTGACAGACTTGAGCAGATTATAGACAGCTTGGCTGCATACTCTGCCATCACAGATACTGATGTCAATGAAGTTGCCCTAGCTTAACCTGCTCTCAGTTCCACAGTGACTCGACGCGGCGGTGCCTGAGAGGGGACGACCAGAATCAACATCTCTTTCGATGTGATAGGAACGTATTTGTTGCATGGCCTCAAAGTGAAAGACATAGCTAAGCTGTTCAGCGTAATCCACCAGACCATCCATCGGAGGATAATAAGTAACAGATTGAGGTAAGCTCCTTATCACTACTATTATTATTAACCTAATATTTGTAGAACTGTGTACACCAAATATAAAGGTTGGAATGGATGTGGTACTGTATTTTGTTTATTGTATAAAAACGAAATTTGTTAAAGCAAGTGTGTTATGTTATCAAATTGTCAAGCAATGATAGATAGATCATAGCAATAAAGTCAATGATTACTAACAGAACATTTATTTATTTTGAATTCAGCATTTCAAATATGTAATGTGCATTACCGCGTCAGATATGTCGCAGCTGTGTGCACAGGTGAAACAAACTGAAGGATTATGTATAGTAATTAATAAACATTCAGCACAATGAATTCAACAGATATTTCATGATGCCCAAACTAGACGCAGCAGCATGCAGCATGTAAATGCAACATATGAAAGCAGGAGGAAAATAATACAGTCCAATAATTTAAATACAAAGGTGAACCAACTCCTGAACAGCGGTCCATTAAATGCTGATTGCTCTCTGACAGAGCCACTATCCACATCACTTCCCTTTTCATCATCTGGAGTCTAGGTAAAAAGCAACATAATAATGATAATAATAATGATAACAATAATAATAATACCATCACCCTGTCATAGATCAGTATCTCAAAAAAACCTAAGTAACAAAGGTACAGCAGAAAATCATTTGACAGCAGTATACTGTAGGCATCACTGAAAATTAAACAACAAACCATCCGTCTTGACAAGATCATTTTCAGAACTTTTGCTTTGTTTTTGTTTGTTTGTTCAGAAGGTCAGACATGCATTCTGCGCTCAGTGAGGAAGCGCTGGATTCCATCATTGCATAAATCCAACCAAGTCAACCAAACACGGTACAGAATGATGAAAGCAGTCCTTCATGCCAGTGGACTGCTGGTTAAAAGTAAATTTGAATCCTCGTATGAATGTGGCAAGTCTTCTGTAAGCTCAGTCTGTGCTAAGTCTAATAAGAGTTGAATTTCTTAAATTGAATTAAATGCTGTTAATATTTCATTTACTTTGTCTTCGAAATTTAACATTTTTTTTGCTATTGTTGTTGTTTTGTTGTAGTTAAGAGTATGTGACTCCTTAAGAAGAGTGGACCCTATGGGGACTGAAGTGTGAGCTATTGCCAATTGCACACTAAGACAGAGGCAATACCAACCATTCTATGTTACCTTTAACAAGTTAATGAGGTACTGCCTTAACATGGCTAACTGCTCCACAACTGAAAGCCATTTTCTGAATGACAATTATGAAAAAGAGGTAATTACTAACTTGCACAACTGGGGATCTGAAATTAATATCAATATCCATGTGCCCAATCCGTAAAACCTCTCTCTCTCCAAATACAGGTGAACGCTGATAACTTGCACAACTCAGGGTCCAAGACATCAACCTGTGAGTTGAGCAATACTCGCAAGTTCAAGACAAAATTTTGGAAAATAGCAAGATATCTATCTATCTATCTATATCTATATATGTATATATGTATATATCTATATCTATATATGTATATATGTATATATGTATATATATATATATATATCTGCAT